>JAJMJA010000019.1:0-267302 GCA_030568835.1 Kodamaea hsintzibuensis (nom. inval.)
CAAGATGTGTCACCAGATTCGGTAACACCTCAACCCCAGAATTGCACGCCAAATCGGCCAAGTTGCTTGCATTGTTGCAAACAACCTTGACAGGAACTCTTTTCATTTACCAAGGTCAAGAAATCGGTATGACTAACGTACCAAGAAGCTGGGACCTCGAAGAGTACAAGGATATCAACACAATTGGACACATGAAGGAATTTACGGCATTGTTCAAAGACAGACCAGACTTCAAGCAGAGATTGAACACCAAGTTGGACAACATTGCTCTTTTGGCTAGAGACCACTCCCGTACACCTATTCAATGGGACGACTCTGCAAACGGTGGTTTCTCCAAGGCTAAGCCATGGATGAGGATCAACGACAACTACAAGGAGATCAACGTTGCATCCCAGTTGCGCGACCCTAAGTCTATCCGTAACTTCTACAAGAAGTCATTGAAGATTAGAAAGGAGCACAAGGAATTGCTCATCTACGGTAAGTTTGAAATCTTGGACTTTGATAACCAAAAGCTCTTCACCTACACCAAGACCTACGAAGGTAAACAGGCTTACATTGTATTAAACTTCTCCAATGAATCTGTTAAGTTTGAGAAACTTGTCAAGGGTAACTTCACTTTAGTTAACTCCAATGAAGACAATGTTGACGAAGCCACCTTGTCCCCATACGAAGGCCGTTTGTACCTTGTTGAGTAGATTAATATATACATTATTTTGATTTTGCAGCCAATTATAATATTTTATTTTAATAGTAAATGTAAGTTTGTAACGTTGTTTGCGCAAATTGATTTAAATTCAATACATGTGGGGTAGTTCTGTATTGGCGTGCTGAAGAAAAGGAGTAATGATCAATTGGAAAGTATGTAGACTAAGGTTATTCAACCTATCACAAATAAGCTTTTACGAATTAAGAACATCCATGCATAATTTTATGTAACTTTTCATAATCTGTTAGTAATCCTGAAAGGCTAGTATAAAAAGAAGCAATGATCTCACAAGTTCTCAATCAGCAAAAACCAAAGATGAGTAAACCAAGAGCAATTAAGAAGGTTATGAATGCAGTGGAGACTTCAGAAGGAGTTGGTGCTAAGGTTCGTAGATCCATTGGTTCTATGCTGGCGCATACCCATAACCCATTCCTTTTATTTGATCATTTTTCAAGCTCAGGAACTCTGGGGTTCCCTGAGCACCCACATAGTGGACAGGAAACAGTGACGTTCTTGCTTCATGGAAGAATGGCGCATGAGGACTTCACAGGCTCTAAGGGAATTTTATACCCAGGTGATTTACAGTTTATGACTGCTGGAAAGGGAATTGTTCATTCCGAGATGCCTGTACCTAATGACGATGGATCGCCAACGGTTGGTTTACAATTGTGGGTTGACTTGCCCCATGACAAGAAAAAATGCGAGCCAAGGTACAGAGATTTGAAGGCGTGGGAGATTCCAACCATCATTGAACAGAATGGCGATGTTGAAGTTAAAGTCATATCTGGAAGTTCGCACGAAGTAGAGTCTATCAAAGAGTTGGCATACACGCCAATGGAGTACTACTATGTGAAATTAAGCAATGAAGGTGTTTTCAAGCAGGAATTGGACACTAAAGTGAACTACTTTCTTTATGTTTTGAATGGAGAAGTAAGTGTCAATGGAAGAATAGTCAAACAACACCAAAATGCTCTCTTTGATTTGGAAGGAACACTGCTTGTTGTCGAGAACCAGAAACAGCCCAGCGAGTTTGTATTAATTGGGGGTGAAATTTTGGATCAGAAGTCAGTACACCATGGACCTTTTGTAGCTGCTTCGCAGCCAGAGATTGTAAGTACCTTTAAAGACTTTCAATTCTCAGAAAACGGATTCAAGCAGAGACGTGAATGGAACACGTTGATCAGTGATGGCGTTACACAGGAGATGATCGATGGGCCCTTGGGAGGAAGCTTGGATGCGAGAGAGAAGAAAAAACAAGAATACGAAGCTGAGCATAGTAGTACACTTCACAAATTGAAATAAAATAAATAGTTTGTCTAGTTTAAAATGTCATTACGAGAATACATCATATAAACTAAAATCGTAGTGTTGCATTAGACTATCCAGTGAATGGAGATCCCCACCAGTCCTAGCAATACCTCAAACTTTATTGGAAACTGACAGAACAAAGTGAGGTGCGGCGATCCCCTGACTCTTGCGTAATTATCAGGTACTGAAAATAATTATCATAGGATTCCCTTTCCGAAGTGAAATCGAATTCTTCAAAATTGAATACACAAGTAACATCAATGGTATAAGACTTTTCACCAGTGTTCTGGGAGCATACTTTGTTAGCAAACCAAGTCAAATTTTCAAACTTCAGACCAGATATCTTTATGTCTTAATTGACACAGTCCCCACAAAAGGTTTAGGGACTTTCTGCATGCAAGAAATTAGAGAGGGGCTAATATAGGCAATATTGAAATTCGACTTTGGTGAATTGGATCTTGGTATAGGCCCATCTGACTAGAATGTCATGTTCGTAATGTACTTTGTTAGAGCTGACTAGCATAAAGTAGAAATTCTCTGTATAGAAATTGAGGATTTCTGTGCATGGGAGACGTGTAGAGAATTTATATCTAAGCGGAGATCGAAATGTTTCAATCAAATGATCCTCACAAGCACTAGTATTTGAGATTTCGGAAAACACCGAGTATTCTCAGCCACGATACAAAGGTGTCCAGTGGCACAAATAATGGAGCTATGGATGTCGTCTCAGTATTGAAGTTTTTGTGGTCCCCTACAAGACTACATGCAATACACTCCAAGCTCCCTTTTGTGAATGTCACCTGAACCTTGGAAATCGAACCATCTGCATGGGTAGGATTATTTTCCAAAACCCTATTAACACAACAATCCTTCTTACCAAGTATTGAATACTTCTAGTGCATTGCCCATTCCACTCTTTTTTTGCATCCTTTAAAAAATTAGATAACGCTCCTACAGAAAGTGATCAAAGCAATCATGTACCCTTTGGCTCATTATAAGAAGCAGTCTGTTGTTCATGCTTACTGTAGTCTCTCTACAGCACCCTACAACAAAACACATCTTTTCATGAACACAATTCTAGAAACATTATTGCGTCACCAAGTGTTTGATGGTTTGAGATTATATTTTGTGTCTAAACCCTTAATCTTCACACTATCGAGGCGACAAAAACAAGGTTTACATTGTCCTCCCTAAATTTTTATACTATTCTCATAATTAGTGTAGTCAACAAGTTGCACAAATCTTCATCACCCCCATAATTATTGCACTTGCAGTATTAAAAGGTGGATCAAAAGCATCAACTTGGATTCAAGCGGATGGTTTCCCTAGGGCTAAAACCTTGCAAACAAGACTCATTTGTGCGTTGGGGCACTCCAATAATACTTTGTTAGCAACCCAAAGACTGAATTCGCCCCCGAAAAGACCTGGCTCGCCCTAAGGACCCTGAAATTGATTGTGTCCCTAAACAGGAAAACCACAGAAGCATAAAAAAGCTACACAATGTTATCTACTCTTTGTATATTCCTAACAACTTTGCTCTAACCTTCGTTACCGTTGAAAGTTCGAGTCAATGTTGATCCTATTACTTACCTAAAACACCCTTTTGCTATTACTACTTCTTTCTTCCAAACAAACCGCTCTTCTTTTTCTGCTGCTCCACCTTTGCTACTCCTCCCAATGGTTTAGCATTCTGTTCCATTTGCATGTAGTTCTGAGGAGCACTACCTTCTTCTTCACCTGTCTTTGGCGTGTCGTTTGTCAGAGCACTGGAGCTCAGCAGCACGTTGGCTGCTCCTGGTGGAGGCAACAAATTGTTTTGCGCTTGATATTGCATTCCCATCAAGTTGTTATTGCTCATGGTTTTACGTTGTTGTAAAGGCGGCGATGCAGTGTGACCTTGCGGTCCCATTCCAGGTACCATGGTATTGGTCTGCACACTATGACCAGGTGGTAAGTGCACCATCGAGCGGTGCTTTTGAGACATACCTGGTTGCGGCATTCCTCCACGTCCACCCATATCTATCCCGTCCACATTCCCATTCATTGTAGGGAAAGCAGAACGCCTATTCAGCTTCTTAGGATTAGCCTTAAACCTCAGCTCGATAAATGGATCTATTGGTGCTGCATTGTTAAACGAAGGTGCGTTACCATTGAGATCATAGTAGCTTTGCGAAGACGCTACACGTCTCGGCTGCATTGGAATCTGCTGCAACTGCTGTTGGTACCTATTTCCACTCGATGTGAGACTATCAGATCCTCTCAAGTTTGGAGGAAGCTGCCCAGGTGCCATACCAGTGGACGGGAGTCCATGAGGCGGTTGCTGCTCCAGGTAGTTATTCCTCTGATTGAGGTTATTATTAGAGTAGTTTGCTCCCATAGGCTGGCTTTGGAAGCCATTTGGATGGACGTTTGAATGATTTGGATGATTATTTGGATGGTTATTAAATCCATTCTGACTATATCCATTCTGTCCGTTATACCCATTCTGTCCGTTATAGTTCTGTCCATTATAATTTGGTCCATTATAATTCTTATTTCCGTTCTGAACATGTCCGTTAGGTTGTTGGTTGCCTTTTTGGAAACCATTCGGTATCTGGGGCGACTGCAAAGTCTGGTCTTCTTCATAGACTGAACTTTGAGTATTTTCTTCCTGCATTTTTGGCAGTGCTCCATAATACAGGCTAAACTCTGCAAATTGGTTGCCTGTCTTGGAATCCAACAGTTTTGATACCAGTGACTTTTCAATCTCCTTTTCAATGGCAGTTAATTTTTCTTCAGCTTCCTGTGTTCTTATCTCTGCTGTTTTTGCCTCAGCCATCTTCTTTTCCGACTGTCTCACCAACTGGCCCAACTTGAGCTCTAGCGCTGAGATTTGTTGTGTCAATTCTACGAGTTTCCCATTTTCGTTTGCAATCGAAGATTGTTGTTGTTGGCGTTGTTTAATCGTGGCTTCCATCTGTTTTAATTGCTCCAGCTTTCGTTGTAATTCGTTATCAAGAGATAATTCGCGGGTCTTGGTTTCAAGATCTGCTACTTTCCCTGCACGTTTGAAGAAAACCGAATCATTTTCCTTGTTGATCTTCAAATACTGGCACATTACTGAGTACAAGTTTTCCAAGTACGGGGTTCTGATGCCGTGATCGTCTGCAAGTAAGATGGGTTGTAATAACAACAAGTCGATTTCCAAGTCAAGCTTATGGTAGAAATTGTAGAACAAATGATTTGAATGGAAATACTCTGGGAAGCGGCCGTCTGAAACGTCTCTAAAGAGTTTCAACTCGTGCTGAATCAAGTTATTTTCGCTCTCAAAGCCCTTGATCAACTTACAATCCATTTTCTTTATGATTTTGAATACTTCGTTAATTAATCCTGAGATCAACGGTTTGCTCAAGATTTGCAGTGTGAGTTTCTTGGGTGTGTCTGCTTCAAATACTATTGACAAGGTGTGAAATACTATCGATGGAATTGCCAATTTCCATTGATATGTTTGAAATTCTTTTGGTTTGAGTGATTTGAGAAGTGTGAAACCTTCCGGGACCGATTTATCATTTCTTATCATGTTTGCCAACAATTTTCCAAACTGTTGAAAGTTTTTGTTCAGTGGGACCTTGGGGTCGTTCAAGGAGCTACCAAAGTAGAATCTTGCCTCGTGGTCGTATTTGTTGTCGAAGGCTATTTCCAGCACAGATAATTGCCTAACATCGAGTTCGTTCATGATTGCCACTACTGGACAGCCCAAACCTTTGGGGAGACTGAGCTGAACAAACTGTTCCAAGTTCACATACGTCAGCAGCTCTACGACAATCAATGTATCTTTGGTAATGTACGGGGCAATTTCTGCGCCCGTTGTCTGGATCAGCTGTAACGAGTTACAGCTCAAAATCACCACGTCGTAACGGAACTGACCGGCGGGGATCTGAGATATTTGTTGACACACATGGTGTGGTTGAAACTGGAAGTCCTGGTTTCTGGACCGGAACATAAATGTTTCGGATTGTACATGTTTGCTAACAACTGTAACTTCCACAGACCGCAGTTCATATAACTTCCACGCGTAGAAGAGCAAATTTGGATTTGATCCAACTAGAAAGCATTGTTAGTAGTTGCATTAGCAAAAAAAAAATACAAAGCACTGCCCGTATACCAATCAATCCATTTCATCATCACACAGTGGAAACATATATCTCTTGAAATGGGGATTCGAACGGGTAGCCCGGTATCTAATGGTGCTCAGCCACCTTCATTATGAACAACAGTAAAATCAATAGCTTAAGTAAACAAATCACATACTAGTCAAAAGTTGTAGACTGGACATAGCTTACAACATAAGTCTTTACCTAAAAAAAGAGTAGCTTAAAGGTATATATATTCCAGATGGATTTCGTTTGTTGTTGGAATGTATACCAAAAAGAAAAGATTGTGCTTTTTTTTGGTGAAATTTTTTCTAGATAAAGTTTGACCGAGACGAAGGGGAACGGGGAGAGGGTTGTAGGGGGAGGTGATGAGGGAGTGTATGAGAGAGTGTGTCTGGGTGAGGTGTGTTTGCGTGAGAGTGTGTATATGGGTGAATAAGAGTGTGTACAAGTGCGAAGATTTGGGTGCGACTGGGTGTATTGAAGGGTGAAGGGGCGATTCGCGCTTAGGAAATGGCTTTGAGGGAACTGAGGTACGACGTGTAGTGTGTAGTAAACTAGGGAACAATCGGCACGCTTCGAAGCCCCGCCAGATTCGTACATCCATAAGTATAAAGTCCTCATGCATGAAGCAATGTTAAATGTAGAGTCTAATAGAGTTGGGGATCCCCCAATTGGAAATCTTTACTAAATAGCAAGGTTGAAACTCTCGGTTTATCTGAAAGTCCAGCAGAAACAATCAGATCGAAGATGAGTCTCGACTTGCACCAAAAAACAATAATTTTTGCAGACAACTAAATAAATCTAAATTTACACTCTAAAAAGTGAGGATCAAAAGGCTTGGGGGTTAGTTTTACAAATAAAAGAGTGGTGTGATGTATGGTTGGACAGGTGATTGGCCTATGCTTTATTATTCTGATATTCTTAGCCACTTGTTCTGTGTTCTGTTCTACTTTTTGTATTGTGTATTGTCCTTCTATCTCCCGAAGTACCGTTGATTTTTCATTTTAAGAGCGGTGCACGTGATTCCCCCAAATATATAAAACAGATTGGATTGGAGGATCAGAAAATTTTTCCAGTACCATATCCATCCCACTTGCGTCGTTTTGCGTGTTCGTCGTTGAACTTGATAGCGAGTGGATCGTAGGCACCGGTGTGTGTCATGCCATTGCGGCTGCTCAGACCAGCTTATGTATGAGAATGGATTGAACATTAATAAAGGGTGTATCTCCGTTTGATGAAAAGAATGATTCTTTCGGTCATGATCCCTATGACATTCACTAACCTCTCTAATGAAGATTTTCATTTTACTTCTTCTATAATATTCATGTCGAAGAGATACTGTAATGTGTAGTTTACATATATTTGATCACCAAACTCTCAAATTTCTCATTACAATATAAACTTTTCAGAACCGCGTCCCTAAACAAGGTTTATGGCAGTATTGACCTCATCCCCACCCTCGCCTGATTATTCGCGTAAACCGAAATATAACAATCGAAACCAATTTTAAATCTGATAATCCCCTAAATGAGAGGTCGTTTGATACTTATAGAAGGACTTGACCGTTCTGGGAAGTCTACGCAAGCACAACTACTCACGAATGCGCTTCCCAATGGTCAGTTGTTCAGATTTCCAAATAGAACCACTCCAGTAGGGAAACTCATTAATGATTACCTTACTAACAAGGTAGACATTGGAGAACGAGCTTTGCATCTCTTGTTCCAAGCAAATCGCTGGGAGTTGGCTAGTGAGATAACAAAGTTATTGAATGATGGTCATTTCATCGTGTTGGACAGATATTTCTACTCTGGATTAGCATACTCACTTGCAAAGGAAACGGAGGCTGATTTCGAATGGCTTTATGGTGGTGAAATCGGACTTCCAAGACCTGACCTCACCATCTTCCTCAGTTTGAGTTTAAAAGTCATTAACGAAAGGGCTGGGTTTGGTAACGAAAGATATGAAAACGTTAGTTTCCAGGGGAAAGTGAAGCAACAGTTTTTAGGAATATTTGAAAGAACTCAGAATGTGGTTATTTTGGAAGTTGACAAGGATTCAATTGAGGTTGTTCAAAAGAAGATATGGGATGTCATTAAAAGTAGAGGATTCGAAGTAATAACTGAAGATGTGTTAGAGAAGGTGAAGTAAACCATAAACTATTCCAAATCATATACATGACCAAGTCTTCATTCAATGAGGACTTAAATTAACGACAGACTTAACATTTACACAAAATATATTCTGAAACCATTTTATCCAATTCTATGTAATACCTATTAACATTCGCTCTTGGTTTGAGGTGCTTTAATTTTAAGTAAAATGAATCACTCATTCATCTTCAATTTTAGAAATATAACTTAGAAGTTTACCGGAGCTTCCAGCTCAACCGCACTTCAATCTCTCCACTTCAATATTTGAATTAACTCTAATCCAACTTATCCAAGTAAGCCAACCTATCAAGTACTTTCTTCTTCAGTATCTCTTGCAATTCTCCACCCAAATATATCTCATCCAATATCAGGTATAACTTATAAAAGTTAAACACCAAGTCCAACTCACATACATTGTTAAAGTATGTGTCCAAGATCTCCACAAAGAAGTGTAACGACTCCAAATATGAAAGCTCCGAATCCGTGATATCGATCAGCGTAATGAAATACAATCCAGCATATCTTCTATACACCAATTTGATCAGTTGATACTCAACAAAGTTAGATTGGTACTTGGAGTCACGGCTACTAATAAGACGATGGATCTCCAGAATATATCGCTGTTTGTCTTGAACTGTGTAATTGTTATTGAACCACTTGACCAACCGTGACTTGCCTTGTCTGTTAAGCACTAATATGAAATGAATAGCCATTACTGACGTTCTGGTATGTTTCTTTAGATTTGATTTTTTTGGTAGCGAAATCTAAAAATTGATACACGTTAAAAATGGAAGAAGGGTTCAAGCAGTATGAGATTAAGGAAGGTATAATCTTCCTTATTGAGATGAGTGCTGACATTTTGACTCCAATTGATGAGTTGGGAGGCAAGTGTCAGCTTTTCGAGGTCCTTAGTGCAATTAATGATTTAATGGCTGACTTGGTTATTACTATGAAAGGTACTGGTGTTGGTATTTATTTATACAACTTGAGTTCTCTGAGTGAGACAAGGCTACCACTGTTGAAACCTTTACAACGTAAGGCTGGTTTTTACAAGTTGTTTTCGTTGAACAGTCTTAATACTACAAACATGAAGTTATTAAATGACTTGGTTTTGGATGAACAGCTCAAGGTACGCGAGATCTCCAAGATTTTTGAGTATTCCCAAGGTGAAGCCAACAGTTTGCCATCGATATTGAGTAAACTTCTTGACGAATTTATGCGTAAGAAGTTCTTCAATAGACGCAAGTGTATGTGGTTCACAGGAAACGACCAGCCGTTCACAGATACTGCATCGTACGATGCAATTAGACGCGTTGTTGACGACTACTACAACTACGACTACGATATTGTCCCTGTATTCCTCAACAATGGACGTGAATTCAATAAATCCAAGTTCGAAGATATCTTCCTTAACACCAACTACATGAGTAAAGGACTGCACACGAAAGGGTTTGCCAAAGACTCGCCTGTTTTCAACACTGTACTCAATAAAGGAATTAGATCTGCCATCTTCCGTACAAAAGAGGTCAGGAGAATACAATTCTCTTGTAACTTAATACTTAGCGACGGGCCTGGTGTTGGAGGGAAATTCGGCTGCTCCGTCAGAGGATACACACTCTACTCTGCAGAGAAAATCAAGAAGGACTTACACTTGCACACTGAAGAAGAGACAATGAAAAAGGTATTTTTGGACTCCAAACTAGTTCATGGTCCTGATGCCGAAGATGTAGAGGATCCAAAGAAGATTACAAAAGGATTTGTGGCTGGTGGGGACGTGATTGTTGCTAACCTGAAGTTGATCGAGTTCATGACATGCTATTCCTTTGATCATAATGACGATGAAGAGTCTGAAGATCCACTTGCAGAAGATGAAAAAGAAGTTGTTGGTCACACAAACCCAGCCTATCTCAAACTATTGGGTTTCAGATCAACTGATAAGTATGTCCCAGTGTTCAACTCCTCGCCAGCGCTTTTTGTAACTGTCGATCTGGATGACGGACAGGGGAGAGAACAAGGCGGAGGGTACACCAACTCTGAAAAGACGTTTGCCTCTCTCTATCAATCTTGTATCAAGTTGAACAAGTACGCTGTTGTATTTGGATGCCCCAAGCGCAATGCTAAACCATGCTTGTACGCATTTTACCCTACTCAAACTCAGTTCTCACTGAAATCAGGTAAAAACTTCCCCCAAGGATTCTTGTTGATGCGCATGCCTTGGTTAGAAGACTTAAGACCTCTTCCATATAATTACGCCACAGAGAAATACCTCCAACAAACACCTCTGGAAGTTTTGGGTGACGTAGAGCTCAACAATATCAGTCATGGATACCGGAAAATATTTAGTCAGTTCTTCATCAAGAGCTATGTACCTGAAGACTTTCCGAACCCATCACTCAACTATTTTCATAAGGTGATGAAAGCGGAGTTGTTACAAACTGAGCTTGAAAGTGGCGACAAGCTGTTGATTAAGAATGATGCAGGGCTCCGAAAGATGATGGAGTTGAGGGGACATTTGGTAGGAAGTGTAGGATTGGATGTGGTGAAGGAATTGAACGATGCATTGGATAAGTTCCAAGAAACGTATGGACCTTCAGTGGAAGCAGAAGCTCCTCCTCCCAAAAAACAAAAGATCGAGGCTACAGATGAAGAAGTAATAAGTGCTTGGAGATGTGGAGGGTTAGCTAAGTTTACTGTTCCACAACTTAAGCTGTACGTGCTGAAGAATAAGGAGATTAAGGTGGCTACTAAAAAGCTGGATATAGTGGATAATATTCTGGAATATTTGACAGGGAAGTTGGGAAAGTAGCTAGGTTTTGATTGATTTGGGTTTAATAGCCTGTTTTATAGGAAGTAATGAGTTTTAATGAATATTGTTAGTTGATATTTTGATGAAGTTGATGTAAATTGTTGTGATTGAATGTTAGTTAAATGAAGACCAGATAGTTGTTGGGTATACTCTAGGTATTTGTTTATAGATCAAGGGATTAGAAGATTTGTATGGGGCTAAGGGTGCATGCTATTGATGGCTGCAAAAAAAAAAAGCGGGGCTAAATAATAGCGGGGGTAGTGAGGATAAAAATCAACACGTATTAGATTGACTGTTCATCAACAAGAAATGAATGATGTTCAGTTGATAAGCACTATAAGCACTATTGAGATGTCTCAGTTAAGGAATCGCTCAGTCGACATTAACAAGTACATTAGAATCAATATGTGAAAGTGGGGAAATCATAAATGTAATTAAAAGTACAGTGGAGTCAGTCAAATTGCACAAGAAAAGTATAACTGGACTTAAAAAGCATATTGGATTCATATATCTCAATCTCCATTTTCTTGTATACCAGATTATAGATAATAATCTGAAACGGTCTTGGTTGATTTATTAGAGTTTCCCCTATTAAGGTAAGGATTCCGTAAACCAAAAAAAGCCGAATGGATTAAAGTTCCCCTATCCATGTAACTCTAAAGCTTTTCTAAACTACGAGTTCATTTCAATTCATAGTGCAGTGTGATGTAAGGTGTTCACTGAATAATTGATCATCCAAGTCACAAACTAATTGCTCACCTGGAAATCTTACATAGCCCTATCTTCTTATCTATAATCCTTTTAGTCCATCTTATTCCAGCAATCACTCCAAAGCCCACTCCAAAAGCCCCCCACCTCTAAAAAATCCCCCTCTACTAAATCCCCCTCCAGTTCAACAAACCCTACCACCACTGGTAGTAAAGTGGTCCACGTCAACGCACGTCAGGTAAACCTTTTTTTTTTCCTTCTTAATCTTCACTATTCCCCTCTTTATTCACTGTTAACATCACGATTCAATCGGAGATTTACCCAAACTCTTTATCTTGCTAATTCCGTCTGTCTCTCCGTAAACCTTGTCAAACTTCCCAATCAACTCACATTCCAATTACAGAATTGGCCCGTACAAAATCTGAGCCCCCTGCCACCAAATTCCTCAGCCTTTACCGAGAGCTCTCGGGCATATCGCTAAACACTGGTCCAAGTCCGGACAAGATATTTTTTTTGTCTTAACCCTCCACCACTTGCCCAGCCACAAAGAAAAAAGAGGAGGAGTGTTCCAAAGCCATTTTCTCTTGAACGATCTCACATATAAAATAGGGATTAGGTTTAGCATCCCAGTTACACAGCTGTCCACCCCTAAAAACCCCTAAAAGGCTAAGCCAATCACACAAGTGCTAAAGTAATCACGCTATTCACAAAGTGCTAAAGATTGGGACAAAATACCCATCGTTAGCACAAATTTGGCTTCCAGGCTGAGAAAGACAGCAAGAAGGGAAAAAGAAATACGAAGACTTACAAAGGGTTCGTAACGCTCCGATAACACCGTGAGCGATCATGAATTTTCTGGGGTATTTATTTAAATATATAAATAAATGATTCAGGAGTTGAAACTTTTTGTCCATTAAGAGCAACAAATTTTGAAGAGTATGGATAGTCTGGATACGGAGCCCCGGTTGGGGGCTATATATTATCCTCCAAAGTACGAGGAGGAATACTGTCCATTGTACAGTGCACCCAAAGACGCGTTACCTCAGTATGAAGCGTCATTGTCATTTTTCGGCGTGGCACTTTTGAAGACGGAGTTTCTCACGCCATATCATAGCAACAGTAAGGATCGTGGGTGGAGAGCTGTTGTATTGGAGCTCAATCTGACACAGTTGAATGTGTATGAGTTGAATGTGGATAAAAAGTGCAACGAAGTTATTTTATCTTTATATGATAGAGTTAACTCTTTGTATCTGTTAATAGAAGAGGCTGGGGAGGGAAGTGATGACTTGGGAAGTGATGAGGATGGGGAATTTGGAATCACAGACTTGTCATTCCACCAACAATATTCAATGGCACATTCAAAGATAGATAAATTCAAACAGAAACATAAGCAATCAAAGTATAACAAGGCATTAAATGGCACATTGAGTAAATACCATTCTGTTTTGAAAGATAACCAAATGCTTTTTGAACCTACTAAAGATCTAGAAACTTATAATGCATTCAGTAAAAAGTATAGAGGTAATTTGATTAACTCATTCACATTAGCCAACTTACAAGTTGGAGAAGCACCATCATTCCAAAAACTTCTTGGTCAAAAAGTCGATGATGATTTAGGCCTTACACTCGTTAAATATAAAAACACATTAAGGTTAAGATTGGAATACAGACAAATCTTATTGCAATTGTGGTCCTTTCATGGAATGATAGAATGGATTCGGTGCTTTAATGCGGGAAGAGATTTGAGTACTCCTTTGGAACTGCGAAAGGAACCAAGAACAAAGAGTATCCCTCGTAGAGGATCTACTTCAAACTCACAGATGATGATAGATTTAGCAGAAGAAGCTAATGTATCACGTCCAACTAAAAAACCATGTGGTCAGCTTTCACGTCTGGAATCTGTATGTTCAGCTACATCTCGAGCACGCTCAGATTCCTGTCCTTGTCTGATTGACGAGTCTATTTTTGATAGAAGACCTTCACAAGTATCCATAGGAACTGCATTAACTGTTATGTCTTCTGGATCAGCTGATCAGAAAGTGAAGCTGCAGAAGGAAGAGACCACAGTGAACCTGAAAACCAAAATGATTAATGAATTGCCATTCTACCTGATGGACAACTGTTGGTCAGCCTTGGAAAAAATATACATTGCCAACTGCACACCCAAACTCAATTCATTTGACAAATGGAACGGGAAAACCGTAACCATCTCAAACCACTCTCATTTCTTACCTAAACACAGGAATCTGAAAGATGATGTTTTTATAGATTGCCACGAATTTGCACTGTTGGCTTCAGTGAAGATGAAAGAAAGGAATAATGGGTGCCGGAACTTTCTTGTTCATTCTAGTGGGTTTGTAAGTGTAACCTTGAAAACTACTGGGGATGAAGTCGAACTCATGGAGTAAAACTCCAATAAAACATTTCTTTGATTTTGAAATAATAGAGAATCAAAGATGAAGAAGAAACTGACCAAGGAATTACACTGGTTCAACATTTAATGTGAATTCATTACGAGGAGTGTTGTGCACAAGCTCTTTTTTAAGCTATTGTATATATTTGCATCAACTCCAGATAAAAGATAGACAATTCTAATGAGCCAAATGAGATAACTGTAGAGGAGAGACATTTGTAATTAGGGAAGTAATTGAAGTGTGAAATCCGTGATAGGAAATTATCAATTTTATAAAGAAGTTGAATTTTGCACCCAAAATGAACCACAGGTGGGAGTTAAGGATGTGCTGATTTATATAAATTCTGTTGTGGTGATTAATCTTTTGAAGTGTTTTACTCTCTTCTGTACCCCTATAATTTAAATAACATAGAATACACTAAACTTTAGGAGGATAGTGAACGTACGGAGGACACAAAGCTTAAAGTTGTCAAAGAATCAGAGAATTCAAGTACATAAAAATTATATGGCTCACCATGTACCCACCAAGTACTCATCAGGTACTCAGCCTATACCCTGAATAACACTCAACAACCACTCATACTCATCAACTACATCACCTTAGCCACTTCAATCTCTAATTCTTAACACGTAGTATTCACCGCTTTCACAATATCATTGGTGCACCATTGTAACGCATTCTGGAATTAGATTCAATTTCACATAAATCATCAATCTCATCATCTCATCGCATTATATTCGCCGCAAAGTACACCCCTAGTAGTCTTCAGAGTCAGGTTACATTTACCAACACCCTCATTTACCTCCCTCATACTCGTATCTCCCTTTCGTCTCTTTCTAACCCCTTCCGGCCACCTCTCGTAATCTACCACAATTTAACGTACAGATTAAAAGACACGTCATGCTAAGCCTCACCAGATCAGAAATTTAGATTCTCCAAATAATCAAATCAAGGATCAAGTACCCCCTATCAATTCCAATTATGATCACATTTTTCACCCAGAAAACTTATTAATTACACTCTCATAGTTCTTATCTTGACAATCTCCAACTTCACTACCCACCTCCTCCCACTCACCTCCACAGATCTCCACTTCTTCCAACTCAGTCTCACACCTCAGACTTAACACAAAACGATATCAATTTCTCGTTTAGGTAATTGAAAAATTACATAAGCGAATTCTTTAACGTCCGAAAAATTTCGAGCATTTTTAACACGAATTCATAACCTTCTTCTTCTTTAACCAAGACCAACCTCAAACCTCCCCCTTTAACTGCTGTGTTTACTACTTGTATTCATAGTTTCTGCTGCTTTTTTTAGCATTGTCCATTATTCTTTCAAATCCGAGTATGCTTACCCCTGCTGAGATCATTGCCGCACGTCACAATGGCGTTAGTGTGGATGCTCCTTCTGCCACTGTCCCTTCCACTGCTGAATCTGCCGTGAGCTCTTCGCAAAGTTCTGCGCCAGCTTCTATCAGTGATGAGTCTGCCTATCCTACTTTAGGTGGTGGTAAACCTACCAATGGTGCTGCTTCGTCGGCTTCGTCGTCGACTTCAACTCCTTTATGGGGTCCTTCCATGAAACCTCCAGTACGCTCGACCACCGAGTCTGGTGCTTCATCTACCGACTCCTCCGCTGTGTCTTCTGGATTCTCCACACCAGCTTTGGGATCCAAGGCTACTGGCTCCGCCACTGCCTCCGGACCAAAATCCGTTCCTAACAAGTTCAAGGTGACCACCATCCAAGAAGCTTTCCTGTTAGACGTTCAAGACCAATTGAACGTTGCCAAACCCGAGTTCATCAAGATCTTAACATCTGTCAAGTCCGAAACCAAAACCAACATTGAATGCACTACTTCCCAACATATCAAAAAGAGAACCTTTGTGATCACCGGTAAAGCTGAAGACGTAAGATTGGCCAAAAGATTGGTGATCAAGAAATTGACCAAACCCGTAGTTGTTGTATTTTCCGTTCCTGCCAAGGTCCGTTCAAGGATCATTGGTCCTCAAGGTAAAAACCTTAAACCAATCATTCAACAGAATGAAGTTAAGGTTGATATTGGTAACGAGGAAGAAAGCGAAGACAGCGACGATGTCGACGAGGATGACGTATTTTCTAAAACCGTCAAAATCACTATTGAAGGTGACGCTGAAGGATGTAAGCACGCTAAGAACCAGATCTTGGCTATTGTCAAGGAAGAAACCAAGAACTTGTCTACCAAGATCACAGTTCCTGAATTGGTCAAGCCTTTTATTGGTGACGCTATCAACGGTGTTATCTCCAACTACCCTGACTTGGACATTGCTATCCCAGACCACAAATCTTCGAGCAACCGTGTCTTGATTGTTGGAAACAGAGAAGATGCCTTGGAAGTGAAACAACAAATCAAACAGGTTGTATCTCAATTGGAAACCAAGATCACTACTGCTGAGGTCCCTATTCCAAAATTGAAGCACCAGTTTTTGCCAATTGACGACATTTTGAAATCACACCAAGTATTGATCAAGTTGCCTGGCTCTGGCGAGACCAACGTGACCTTTGTAGGTGAAAAGAAGAAGCTTGCTGCTGCTCAAGAAGAAGCCAGAAAGCAAACTTCTCAATACAAGGTTGAAGTTTTGGACATGTCAAAGGCTCACAAGGGTAACTTGGCACACGTCAAGGCTGTTGCCGCATACTTGGAAAAGAAGCACTTCTTCAAGCAAGTTGGTGCTGACAATAGCATTGTAGTGAACTCTCCTGACTTGAACGCACAAGGCGGTGCCAGCATCCCTATCGAGATTGTCTCTAAGGGTGACGAAATCGAACAAGTCAAGGCTGCCAAGAAGACTATTGTCAACCAAGTCAACAAGATCACTCCTGATCAAACCAAGGTCATCAGCGACATCGACGAGTTCTTGATCAAGCAGGTACCTGCTACCATCAAGGACGTTGCTGCACAAAATAAGGTTGCATTTGTAGTGTTGGGTAACACAATCACTTTATTCTCTGAGACTGACGAGTCCGATGACTTTGATTTCGTTGATGACTCTTCTTCCTTTACCACTGTTGACACTGAATTGAACAAGTTGAGAGACTTAGCCAAGAACTTGGGCAACGTTGTCTTGACTGTTCCATCAGCCGAGCAAAGCAACATTTCAGGACCTAACAAAACCACCCTTAAGTCTATCTTGGCTCACGCTGAGCCAGACAGTGTTGTTATTAAATTGCACCACAACTCACTCAACACCAAGTCGGACGATGAGGTTTACATCCACGGTGTCAAGAGCGAAGTTGCTAAGGTACAGCAGGAAATTGAAGGTGTTTTGAGCGACGCTAGAGAGCACAAGGATGGATACCAATCTCTTGTTGGTGTTGCTTCCACAGTCTTGCTGAGATTAATTGGAAAGGCTGGTGCCAGTTTGAACGCCTTGAGAGATGAGTTTGGTGTTAAGATTGACGTGAGTGAAGAGGGCTCTGAAAAGACTGATATCACTGTTGCAGGTATCAAGAGAAACGTTGAAGCTGCTAAGCTCCGTATCCAACAATTGCTGAAGAAATGGGCCGACGAGACTTTGGTCAGACTCAGAATCGAGAACCAATTCCACAGAAGAATGATTGGACCTAGCGGTGTTTACATCAACAGATTGCAAGACAAGTACAATGTTAGAATTAGATTTCCATCAGCTGATGCTCTGAACCTTGGAGCGTTCAGTGACTCTCCAAAGACCAAGGACGAAGTGACCATCAAGGGACCATCTAAGGGTGTTGCCAAGGCTGAAGAAGAATTGAAGGAGTTGTTGCAATATGAAAAGGAGAATGGTTTCAAGCAAGTGATTGAGATCCCAACCAAGGCTATTGCCAGAGTTATTGGTAAGGCTGGTGAGACCATCAACGACATTGCTGACGGTTCTGGTGTTGAGTACAACTTCAAGAGAGACGCTGACGAAAAGGAAGTTGGATACGCAGAGGTTGAATTGACCGGTTCCAAGTCTGCATTGAAGGAGGCATCTGCCAAGATTAACGAGATCATCAAGGAGATTGAGAACTTTGTTAGCTTGTCTGTGACTGTTCCTCAAAAGTACCACCGTGACTTGATCGGATCTGGTGGTAATGTGATGAAGGACATTATTGCCAAGGCTGGTGGAGACGACTTGCCTAGAAACAAGCAGCACCGTTTGTTAAACATCCCTAACGAAGGATCTGAGTCCGAGGAAGTAACATCTGAGGGTGACAAGACCATTGTAGAGAAGATTATTGCACAGGTGAAGGCTATTGTTGCACGTAAGGAAGCAACTGTTGAGGAAGAATACGACTTGCCAAAGGACAAGCATAAGCTTATCATTGGACCTGGTGGATCCATCAGACATTCATTGCAAGACGAGTTTGATGCTAACATTGAAGTACCTAGACCAAATGACAAGAGCACCATTGTGAAGTTGGCTGCCTTGCCAGAGAAGTTGGAAGCATTGAAGGCTAAGATTACCGAGTTGACCAAGGACGACTGGAACGTTTCCATTGACGTGCCTGAGAGATACCACGCCTTGGTATCTGAGCGTGGTGCCATCTTTGGAAAGTTGCTCTCTGAGCACAGCGTTGAGATTGGACACGGTACTTTCACAAGAAAGGCTGCCAAGTTGTCGTCAGCTTCGATTCCAACACCACCAGAATCTGCATATCCAGTTGACGACGCCGCCAAGACGTTGTTCACCATTTCTCCTAGAGAAGAGGTTGCTGGCGACGACGAAATCATTCCATGGAGATTAAAGGGAGACATCAAGAACACCGAAAAGGTTGCCAAGTTGATCAAAGACCGCTTGGCCACCGCAGAAAAGGCCACTAGTAACGGTTGGTTTTACGCTGCTAACCCCTCTGTGTTTTCTAAGATCATTGGTCCAAAGGGATCTAAGGTAAACCAAATTAGAGAGAAAACCCACACATTCATTACTGTTCCTAGAAACAATGATAAGAATGGTAACTTTGTGTACTTGGTTGGTTCTGAGGAGGACTTGAAGTCTGCTCAAGCTGAAATTCAAAAGGTCTTGTAGATAGTGTTTTACGGCTAATAATTAATTAAATTTTGAGAATGTAGAAGTTAATTGGGTATGGTGAGTTTGGGTGTGAGAAAATCAATGCATTGGATGTTCAAGTTTAACGTACAATTTCATGTTACTGAATCGATTCAGAGTGTAGACATGAGATTTCTGCAGCTTTGTGTGTATTATCAACTGTTCATTTCCTATCAGCACAATGTATTGTATTGTTCCGATGACATTGAAAATTGGTACATGTCCATTGTACATATTAATGTGTCAAACAATTGAGATGTTTTCAGTTGGATATATTTTACCTTCTCAGGTGAGGGTTAAGATATGTTGACGTACTCTGCAAAAGGTAATTGACTGCTAACGGTTTGAATTGGATACGTGGACTGTAATTTCGGATAGTTAGCTATCATACGTTAAATAACTCCACTAAAACAATCTCATGTATTGTGATATGATAAAATATCCAAAACGTATAACACTCCTACTGCTTGACAACTTAAAGATAAGTCAATAATTCAAGTGGGGGACACTTAAATCGCACTAGTTTTTCATTAAAAACTAAAGTTCATGTAGCACTTCTAATATCTTTCAAAGACAGAGATCACTTTGAAGTCTTCTCTCTGAAGGTGTAAAAAATTTTGATTTGTAAATTTTTCACCCCAAATAATTTGCAACCGATGAAGAGTTACAGCAATAAACAAACCCAATAGCAATCTATTGAAAATTCATAGTAAGCATAATAGTAAACTTAATAGCACCAAGACAGTAAACACATATACTTTAAACAGTTAACAAATATTTATCCACGAGGTTTACTTGAAATGACCCGTTCCTTGATTCTTTTCCCATTCAATCTCGTATTACTTTCTTTTACATGAGATGTTTCACAAAAACTTCATCTCATTTTCTGAGAATAGCATGTGCTATTGACTTTTACTAACCAATCAGTAATAATGACCTAGAACTGGACGGAGCAACAGTTAAAGTTGTTCTTTTAAGATCAAAACCGTAGTTCGTATCCTAAAATAGGCATTTAATGAAGGTTTTGTACTCGAGTTTATATTAGTATGGTGCAATGCCGAAGACTCCACAGTTTACTTGTTTAAATGCAGGTGCCTTGGCGGTCTAATTAAGGAGGTGGAGGGTACCAGTCCATTTTAGGCTGCAAACTGGGGGGGCTTATTGAACTATGGTAATCGTATTCTTTTTCTGTGACATTCAATCTTGCGATGAGCTGATTGAAAGTGGTCAAACTATTGAGTAAGAAGCAATCTAGGGTTGGGATATTTGGAAAGGTTCAGCATTTGGAGTGAGATTATTTTTGGGGGCTTATCGTGAAGTTGATCTTGCTTAAATACGACACCTTAGTTGCATACCCATATGGTGATGTACATTTAAACAGTAATTAAAACTAGAGTGATTAGTAGATGTGAAAGTGTTTTGGTTAGTTGTTCAATCATACATCAGGGCTTCCCATCAACTCAATACCTCCATCTTCTGTTCCATTGTAGGATTTATTAGTGTAATATTTCATTATATATGTACATATTTTTGCATCACCTAGCATCCTTGTACAATTGTACCGCTCTTTCTTTCGTTTCTTTATAGTCAACGACTTTCGCTGGATATCCTGATTTTCTAGCAATTTTCCCCAGTTCTTCTTTAGCATACGGATCATGAATACTCTTATCATCTACATTCTCTAATTCAGGTACCCATTTCCGAATAAAAGTGCCCTTTGGGTCAAACTTCTCGCTTTGTAAAGTCGGGTTGAATACTCGAAAGTACGGCTGTGGATCTACACCCACACTGGCAGAAAATCCCCACCCTCCATTGTTCAGTGCCATGTCAAAGTCCACCAAATGCAGAGCAAACCACCGTTCACCCATTCTCCAGTCTAGCATAAGATTTTTAGCTAAGAAACACGCCACCACCATGCGGCTCCTGTTCGCCATAGAACCTGTGGCCAATAACTGTCTCATCAGTGCGTCGACAATTGGGTACCCTGTTTTTCCTTCGCACCAGCTCTGAAACAACTTGGGGTTGTCATCCCATTCCATATCTGCGTAGTCAAGTTGAAATGGCCTATCCATACATGTGTGTGGCCAATTGCTCATTATGTGGCGGTAAAAGTCTCTCCATGCAAGCTGTCTGATGTATGCAATACAATTTGCCAGTACTTTGGTAATGTCTTGTGTCCCTTCTTCTTTCATGACATACTCGATCAACTGTGTCGTTGAGACTGTTCCCATCAGCAAGTGAGGAGACATTCTTGGGAACCCATCCAAGGTGTCCTTAATCTGTGTGTATTTGTGGACGTTTACATCGAACAGGCGCTCAAACACCTTCATTGGCTCATCGATAGTATTAATCTTGTAGTGATCTTTGAATATCAACAATTGTTCCTGAGTTAGTTCGTTCAAAGGTTCAGGGATAGTTGTATAGTCTTCAAATACATCTAAAACCAGCAGATCCAGGTTGCCCAAGTCGGGGATATGCAAACTCTCTGGCTTATCTTGTTGCAAATATTTTAACCAACTTTTGTACCAAGGTGTAAACACCAGGTACTGTGTGCCCTTCTTTGTAGCCAACTCGCCAGGAGTTACTGTGCAAGTGTGATGCAACGGTGTAAACTCACAGGGCCACAGCTTCTCAGCCAACTTGGTTAAAATGCGTAACTCGTCAACCTCATATTCAATGTTTGCGTACAATTTTGCAACCTTGTTCGTTTCACAAAAGTCTGCAACGCCGTCCACAATATTATCACACTGTAACACCACTAAGGGAATGTTGACTTGGCGTAAGTGGTCGGACATAACTTTCAAGGCATTGTTCAAGTAGGCCCACTGAAAGGCACTAGTGTTATGGCTTTGCAACCATCTCTGACTATAAGGGTAAACTGCAACCAAAGGTTTACCAATTTTGATAGATTCCTTGTGTGCGGCGCTAAGTGCAGGGTTGTTTACAACTCGGAAGTCTCTAAATAGAACTATCCCAACATAATTGCACACCCTGTTTTCTTCGTTTAACGGCTTCTTAGCCAGAAGTAATACATTCAACGGCTTATTTTCATCCTTCAAATACCGCGTATAGTACTTGACTGGTTTCTCAACTTTTTGTCTTTTCCTAGCTTCGGCTCCCGATGCACTTTCAATTGAATGTTTTCGCATTGCCTTTACGTACCTCGGAAGGATAAAAATGTCAATAACTCTACTATTTACCTTCTCTGTACTCAATTTGTCCCCCAATCGATGACTTGTAACTTTAAACAGTAACTTTAAACAGTAACTTTAATCAACAGCTTAAACTACTCGGGGATTTTCGATTGGCCCCTTCTCTGTCTTACTTTGCCACTTGTTCAATGCCAATTCTATTCTTCAATTGCGCCGAGAACAATAACAACTTAACCTGAGACGTACAACCTATCTTTCTTCTAGGCAATTAGTTGATAAAACACTAATTTCAAAGCTGTGGATGACTTAAAATGCCCTTTCCAAGAATTAGATACTTACCTACTACTTGTTTATCCACACCAGAATCATCGCCCTTGCATCTCAACGCCTTTCCAAAAAGCCTACAGTAAAATTTTCAGAAAAGTCTCCTCACGTGCAATCACATACTAAAAAAGAAAGCTTCGGAAGAAGACATTTGCAGCAAAGAGTTTCAAAAGCATCTCGTACATAACATTAAACCGAGTGGACTCTGAGTAAGGATTCTGGACGTGTGCTCTTTAAAGAATCACACAAGTGAAACGACGGATGCGGGAGTTTCCGCTCCCCCATTCCTTGTCTCACGTTTGCCACATTCCAAAGTACCAGAAATGCCAAACTGTGGTTCATTCTATCGCCGTACTTCATTAATTACAAAGAACTAAATTGGTAAAAGAAATTCCATATAATGCAGCATCAAAAAATTTTTTAGAAGGATTCTTGCAGCCTAACAAAAAAAGAAGGGTTTGCAGTATATATAAGAGCTTGCGGAATTCCTCCAGTTTCTTGATTGTATCTATCAACATCACTGCTATGGGTATATCTGATAAGCTTGGGATAAAGAGCTCCTCATCGCAGGAAAAGAGAGACGACCGTAGTGTCGACAATGTCTCGTTTTACTCTCTGGACAAGGAGGCAGCAGCCCTCATTTCGCTCGATCACAACAAGAAGGAAATTGGATACATCAGTGCCACTTTCTTGATGGTGAATAGAATGTTGGGTGCCGGTGTTTTCAGTACTGGGTCTACTATTTTTGCATTGAGTGGTTCTGTTGGAACCGCCTTGATGATGTGGTTTGCAGGTACCGTGATTGCTTTGTCAGGATTGTTGGTGT
The DNA here is from genome assembly GCA_030568835.1 of Kodamaea hsintzibuensis (nom. inval.). NCBI lineage: Eukaryota > Fungi > Ascomycota > Pichiomycetes > Serinales > Debaryomycetaceae > Kodamaea > Kodamaea hsintzibuensis (nom. inval.). The sequence continues at coordinate 23,579 of JAJMJA010000019.1, forward strand.
ACATGGAATTGGGATCTGCTTTGCCTCGTAATGGTGGAGAGAAGAACTACTTGGAGTACTTGTTTAAGAAGCCAAAGTTCTTTGTCACTGCTATGTACGCTTCGTATGTTTTCTTTTTGGGTTGGGCTTCTGGTAACTCTATTGTTACCGGTGAGTACATCTTGAACGCTGCTGGTAAGGAACCAGGTCAATGGAACTCGAGAGGAATTGGTATTGCAGTCATCACCTTTGGATTCTTGATTAACGGTATCAATGTCAAGGCTGGTTTGTTTGTTGCCAACACCTTGGGTGCTTTCAAGGTGGTCATCGTCCTCATTATTACAGTCACTGGATGGGTTGCTCTTGGTGGAGGTATTAAATCTGCCAACTTTGAGCCAACTCACAACTTCCACAAGGCATTCAGTGGTGAAAGTCCTTCGGCTTTCGGTATTGTCAATGCTCTTTATAACGTCATTTGGTCGTACGTTGGTTACTCTAACGCCAACTACGCCCTTGGTGAAATCAAGAACCCAGTCAAGGTTTTGCGTGTCGCTGCACCAACTGCCTTCTTGTCTTTGGGTGTCATCTACATGTTTGTCAACATTGCTTACTTTGCCGTTGTGCCAAAGGAAGAGATTGCTGGCTCTGGTCGTATTTTGGCTGCCTCTTTCTTCAAGTACGCTTTCGGTAACACTGCTGAAAAGGCTGCCTCTGTCTTTGTTGCTTTGTCTGCCTTAGGTAACGTCTTGTCGGTCATCTTTTCCCAAGGTAGAATTATCCAATCTTTGGGTCGTGAAGGTACCTTACCATTTTCCGGATTCTTTGGTACCTCGAAGCCATTCAACTCTCCATTTGTCGGTTTATTCCAACATTGGGTCGTATGTGTGGTCACTATTTTGGCCCCACCACCAGGAGATGCTTACAACTTTATTCTTAACTTGATTTCATACCCATTGAACGTTGTCAACACTGTGCTCGCTGGTGGATTGTTGTGGGTTTACTGGAAGAAGTCCAAGGGCCAACAAGAATGGAACCCTCCTATCAAGGCCACTGTCCCAGTCATCGTTTTCTTCTTCTTGGCCTCTCTCTACTTGATTGTCGCTCCATACGTGCCTCCTGTACATGGCCAAAAGGTTTACAACTCGTTGCCTTACTGGATCCATCCTGTCGTTACCTGGGGTATCTTCGGTGTTGGTTTAATATACTACTTGGTTTGGGCTCAACTCTTGCCTCGCCTCGGTGGCTACTCATTGGTGGTCAAGGAAGTTGTCGGTGACGACGGTTTCTGGAAGAACAAGATCTACAAGATTGCAAATGATGGTTCAAACAAGGATATCTTGGATGACCACAATGTCAGAGACGTCGAGGTTATTGAACCTGTTGTCAAATAATTGCTATAAAGCCCTTAATATTTAATTCCTACACACTTTTTTATTCATTTAGGTTTATTCTTTTATAATAGAAATTCACTCCACTAAGAAGGAGTAACTAACAAAACACACTGTATTTTTCAATTGTATTGTAAATCAAAAATGATGGTATTGCTTCAAAACACAGTGTATTTTTCAGTTCCATTGTAAATCAAAAAAAGATAGCATTGCGTTATGCAAACCCCTAGTCTAAACACAGTGCTCAGAAATAAGCAACTAATAGATAAGACGAGCCTGAATATTATCTATCAAGAAATTGACCCATTCATAAAGTGGAGAAGCCGACAAATGCTTGATCATCCATCTGTCAGAACTGTGGCTCACCGTGCTTGGCAAGTTATTAGGTTAGGTTTACAACTGTTTCTTATCGCCTTTATTCTATTTACATTATTTTCCTTGTTTAATCATCTGAAATATTACAAATACGCTACTTGTGGGAATCTGGTGATGGAGTAATGTACATGAAATGAATATTCCCACAAATTTTGCGTAGGTGTTTTTGAATCTGTCCTGGAAATGAAAGCATGTCTTCTCTTAGATTTTAAATCTGTGTGTCTTTGGTGTGTGCATTGGTGACCAGATACCTCTTACCGAGTCATTTGTCGACATCACCTTGTGGTTGTACTTGAACAAGTCTGCTCCGCTCAGTTGGCTGTGTTCTTCGATCTTACGCACAATATCAACGCTGTTCAAGTTGGCAATGTTAACCTCTTTCACCGTGTCGTTACTGTAGTGGAACTTCAATGATGGGTGTCCCACTTTCTTCACTATTTCAAAGTAGACGTTTGATTTCTTAGATGCAAGTTGGTGGATGTCGTTTGACTTGAGCAAGGTACGAAGCCCTGTGGACGACCCACCCCAGTTACAGTACTGTAACTGGACTTTATGGCAGGGAACAACATAGGCACCTAAACCGTTACGTGCTAACGATGCTTTAGCGATGGCTCTCACTGGCATGCTTGATTATTGGGTTGAACTTGAAGTTGTTACTGAAAAATTTTAATGAAACTAGAATGGTCGTGCGAGTGTAAATTTTTGTTCAGTACAAGATATATAGAGAGAGTAAGTAGAAAGTGTCAGAAATGAGTGACGATGAAGATGGAGTTTAGTGTTTATACTGTCAATGAGTACTTTGATAACTTCTTTCCTTTCTCTATTCAAAACTTTTATCTTGTGCTGATAAGGGGCTTGATGTGAACTTTTAAAAATGCTTAAATAATTCTATCTATTCTTCTCCAAGAAACCGGTAAACAAGTTTACATAGTTGTGAGCATATAAGGTTCACACTTTTAGGTGGTTCATATATGAACTAATATGAACTTAAAAATGCACGCTCTGTTAAACAATATTACAATATTGGACTAGTTTAAGCACTATAAATTTTTTTTGCAGCCAAAGTCTCAAATATTTTAAAGTCCACTACTCTACAACATAATGCCTGTCGGTTGGTTGTGTCGTACAGTCGTCGCCGAAGGTAGCTTATTAAACCGGGATAAAGCTACAATACACTTTTAGATATTCTTTCAAGCTAAATTATTTTAAAGGTCACTCAAACCCTCTTTGTGGAGGGTGCAAAAATACCACCGTGATATCATGTTATCATCAATTAAAGTAAACAACAACTAAAGACAAATAAGTTGGTTTAACAAGTCCGTTGAACTCTCGTGAGTAACATTAGTTAGAGTGTCCAATCGTTTTTTGAAGATTTCATATAGTTATAGGGGGAGAAAAGACGGTGATCTCTGTTACAGGGATTCATGGCGACGACAAGCGTCATAAACGACTTCAACATTTACTATTCCATTATACTTAAGCAGCTACTAGCATAAATCCTACCACCAACTTTGTTTAAACTGTTTTTATTGTTATAACTTAGTCTCTATTACTCTATTTAACTCTTTTCATCAGATGTTTCGCTGATTCCAGCATACTTTGATCTCGCTCTCAATTTAGGTCCATTCATGTAGAAGAATATTGGAATGGCAGTGGAAATTAACGAAATGAATCCCAAAAGGGCAGAGCCCCATCCAACAGGGAATTTCTTCGTCAGGAGGCCTGAATAAAGATAGTTCCCAAAAAGTGGGAAGACAGATGCAATAACTGATCTAACAAGAGTGTTACCTGCAAAAACAGAAGCCAAGTATCTCCAAAATGACATACCCATATAGTTAAACAATGACTGGAACACAATGAAAGATCCTGCAGCAAATAAACCAGCTCCAAAAAGTGGAACCATCCAGTGTACAGACTCTGTGGCTGTGAAGGAAAAGATCAAGACTCCAAGAGACATGACTATATTTCCAAAAATTGTTGAAGGGATAAAGGCTTCAGGAGGGACATCTTCACCATTCAATAACTTATTTGTAAAGATTACCTTTACGTGCCAGATGAATAACAAACATGCGATGAGGATTCCTATCATAATAGACACATATGACACACCTAATTCCATCAATGTAAAATGGTAAATCCCAGAAAACACAATAGGAAATGACTCGAACCAGAGGTACAAGATGGAATAAACTAAAGCAATATGAAAGCCAATGAGCATCAACACAGGCTCAAGGATGGTGACTTCGATTGGTCTCCACAACGTGTTGACCAACACTGCATTGAATGAGTAGTCTTTAGCGTCTATTTCATCCTGTGTCACAATATTGGGATTACCAGTTCTCGATCTCAAACGCTGTGCCTTTCTGTACAAGATGGTCTTTGAGTATGTTTCTGGCAAGAAGAATGTCAAGCTTAGTAAACAAAACCCACTTGAAATCGCAAGGAACCAGAATGTCCATCTCCAGCCACCCGCTATTGTCATTGCAGCTCCGATAAGCGGACCCAATGAAGGACCACAAACAGCTGCCATACACCAGGCTGCAATCCCGATAGGACTCCATGCAAAGGGTACAATGTCTCCAATAGAAGCTCCTCCAGTACTTAAACAAGGTGAGGCAAAGAAACCAGCAATAAACCTAAGCACACACAACCCAGCCATATTCTTAGACAAGGCAGTAGGAATCTGAAGAATAAAAAAGATGAAAAGCGTAAAGAGATAAATGTTGGTACGACCCAACGCATAATGCTCACTGAAAGGTCCCCACACCATGGGGCCTATACCATACCCAGCAACAAACATGGTAAGTGGCAATGTACCAACAACATGCGAAACTCCAAGCTCTTCCATAATTTCATCCAACCCAGGAGTATAGATGGCTGCACCCATGTAAACAGATGTAGTTAATATGGAAATCTGCGAAATCAAGAACACCTTATACTTAAGTGGCCAGTTGTAGGGGTTTTCAGGGTCATCTTCACCTTCCCATGACACCAAGATAGCACCATCGAATTGTTTAGTGGATGCAGATGAAACATCACTTTTGGGAGCCAAGGCATCAGTTCTCAGATACTCTTTTTCTAGGTATTTCTCAGGAAGGCTATAGTCCAGGTCATCCTCAAGATAGGCAAAATACTTGTGGCCAGAAAGGTAGTAAATACTCCTTCCAAAAAGACTTTGTTTTACAAATTCAGATAACTTCATACACTTTTTGCTGTTATCCTAGGACAACAATCAATTTATATCCATCACTGACAATCATTATAGAGTTGCACTCATTGCAACTCTATATTCCCTTTTAGAAATTAGTCCGAAATCTAAAATCGGAACTTTGTCTCGAAAGAGGAAATTTAACTAAATTCCACTTTTGTACTCGAATAAAGAAACAATTCTTGAGGCCAAGGTGGATGCAACACTGATTAAGCTGATAACTATTAATAAGCTACCCGGGCTCGAGAAATGGATGAAGACGGCTGACAAAACATGTTAGACGGAAACCGGAGAACTCGAGGTGGTTAAGAATTGCTAAGAATAATTGCCTTGGGCTATTTCACTTGGTTTGTTGAAGACAAATCACCTCCAGACAGCAATATATTCATAGTTGAATTGAAGGCTCTTATCACCCTTGGTTGTTTTTGCTGTAAATAATGGAGTGGAAATGTGCAAATTTTTGGCTGCAAATGCATCTTGAACTATTTTATTCAAATGAAGCCTCAACAAAATTTATGTACAGAAAAAGAAGGACATCATCAATTAGGAACAGATCAGCTAAAAGAAAAGGGCTGAGTGAAAGGCTTGCAATTTTTCGTATTGAAGTGTTCAGTGAAGAATGCAAAACAAAGATTAGAAAATAGAGTGTCAGTATCGCTGAAATGTGTTACGACTGTACACCTACCAAGCTTTTGCGCCCACAAATTACCACTGCTTTGTACAGACTAGCTTCTGGTAGCTGGAAAGAGGAAGGACAGTTTGGTAAAGGGATCAATTTCCAATTGCATTTTGGAGATTCTAGCTCATTCTAGTGATTGTCTCAGTTCCTAGATAACTGCTCAGCTGCACAGCGCAGGGTAACTCACAAGTCGGACCTAGGTTTTGCCTTCAGTTGTCAACCGTAAACTTGAAATTCTTGAAAATCAAAAGATGTTTTGAACTTGCTCCCTTTGAACTGTTTGTAGAGGATTTTCTCCGACGATAAATACACCTAGCCACTGCTGGGTGGGTTTCTCAGTATGAGTGCTACTTAGTAGTGAAGATTATAGATTTCCTCTCTCCAAATGGAAATGATTCTCATGGTATTCTACCAAAAGTCATTTTGGATACCATTTTCTTTTTAAAACAAGAAGAACCAAATGAGTCGCTCTTATGGCAAAGCATGTACCGAAACTTGCTTTCAGAATGTCACTTTTGAACATCAAAAAATTCTTTCAACAAATGTCAACTGTTTAATTGAGCTTACAAACCTGCGATGTATTCAACCCTAACTATACCTGTTGATAGTAGAATAGTGAACTCAGCACTAGTTGCGTTGTATTTCATGGTTATGGTTTTATGCCGTCCAAACTCTATCTCCCTAATTATTTGCGTGGTAAAGTTTAGTGGTGAAGGCAGTGCATATCTTTGGCTGCAAATGTGTCAGAAAAGTGTTGAAATTTTTTTACCCAAATCAAATCTCACAAAAAAAATAGAGTTGATCAGTAAAGATGGAGAACAGATCGAGGCTTAACATGGTTGTTTTAGGAAGGTCATCCGAGTTTTCAGTTGCTTACACTAGTCTAAGAATTCAAGATGAGTCTGGTAGTTCTAGTGGTAATACGCAGTTAGTCTGGTTTACCAACAAAATAAAACAGCTGGAAAGAAAACTTTACCTCGAGTAGTCACTTAAATGACTTTTCTTGTGCGCTTTGATCTTAATCTGTTTACAATACTTGTGAAGTCCACCAAGAGAAACCACTTGATGCGTATCAAACCTAACGCACAATATATAGACATCCCAGTATCATGAGAAACGAATCAGACTCATTGAATGAACGCAAACATTACTATAGCAAAATTCTCAGTGCTCTCGCTCTCCATATACATTTTCGACTTCATCCCATAAGAAATAAATTTGTTTTTGCGACACTTTGGCGACATTTTTCAGAACATTTTAGTGCCTTACGATACTGCAGGACTGTGGAGACTCTCTTTCGCATTCCATTTTAACAAAAAAAATGCCATGTCTCGCACGCACCTTCGATTCTGGGTTCTTAGAATTCCAGCTTTGGCAGGAGGAGCATGCGCGGTTAAGCGCTAACCTCGATGTGCATTACTCGTTTGGGATTTAAACCACAAATGACTGGTCTTTTTAGCAGCCCATATATACGAGGCCAAAATTTTGCAAGGCTATTTAAAAGGCACTCTCCCAAAAATTTGCCAACACTCCATTACAAGTTAAAAAAACGTACCTAGGCTACTCACGATGAATTACAAGACATACCAACAGGTTTTGAATATAGTCGTGAGCTCCGGCTCACCGACAATCAAAAAGAAGGTGGATATGAAGAAGGATCTTAAGAAAACAGAAAAGGTTAAGATTACAAAGCCTAAGAAGGTGACTCCGGTTTCTAAAAGAAGAACCAAGACTGGTTGTTTGACGTGTCGCAAGAGAAAGAAAAAGTGTGACGAGGATAAGGTGAATGGAAAGTGTCAGGCTTGTACGCGGAACTTTTTGGAGTGCTGTTGGCCTGAACACAACTATATGGACCAAACGCCGGCGACTCCCGCTTGTGCTTTGCCAAAGGTTATAGAAGTGGAAAGCAAATTACCTACACCTATGTCGACCCCACTCTTATGCCCAACGTCTCCAACGCCAACTCCGGCTACTCCAGCAGTTTCTGCTCTGAAGCCAGTGGTGGTCACTCCAAGATCGCCAGCATATCAAGCGGTCCCATACAAGAGAACTCCAACGAGCGATGTTTCTACAAAGTGTTCCATCAGCGCGCTTTTGGCAACTCCGGTTCACGAACCATACCCGAGTCCCGCACACTCACCGGTTACTCATGATGAAGAATACTCGGATGACGAGAAACCAAAGACGGAGAAGACAAAAACGGAGGAGACAAAGTTCATTATCACCTCGTTCAACAGAGAGAAGGACTTGTGTCAAGTTGAGTAAAGCTTGGGTACAGCATATGCATTATTTATAGGTTTTTATCCTGGTATTGGTGCCAGGAGGGGTTTTAATTTTATTTCGCCATTACGGCACAAGGTTAATTACTTGTAGTAATATGTAAGCTAGCTCTTTGAATATTCAAAGAGTATAGATTAAGTTGGGTTAAACTAATGGTTACTGACTCACCATTCAACTTGCTAAAGTTTGTTTTTCTTGAGGCGATTTAGGTTGCAAATTTTTCAGTGTTATTGATTGCTCACGTAATTCAAATAGGATTGTTGCTGAGAGTGACTATAAAGAATATACTGTTTTTTTGGATTGGATGTGGTTTATGAAGTTAGTCAATGGAAACACATTTTCAGTAAACAATACAGAAAGATAAAGATAACAATAGAGAGTATATCCGAGATAACGCAGTGTCTTTGTAGTAAATATGTACAGAGGACAGAATTCAATGTGGTTGACAAATATATAGGATTATTGAAGTTTAAAAGGAACAAACTGGTAGGTACTAAAGTAAGTGAAGAAATACTTGCAACAATTAATGAAGAGGTACATTATATTCATTATTTTTGTAATTTTTATAGTTATTATAATTTTTATTGTTTTTAGTTAGTTCTTTGTATAAATTGTTAAGGTTTATTGAGGTAGACCAAAAAAAAACATTGAGAAGGGTAGTCTTCAATAACTTCACAGACAATGCACTTTGGTGATACCATGATAATGAACAATTTTAAATTACGTAGATTTTAATACTCATGGATATGAGACCCACTGTTCAGATGAATACGGTTTAACTTGCAAGCAATCTCGTGCTGGCTTGGTGTGAACCCAATTGGATTCCATTTATTGATGAATATATTGCATTGGACGATGGGGTGTTTCCGATAAATTCTTTAGCATTTCAACCTGCCATTGTGGTTCTTACGAGGTAACAATAACTGTCATCTTATACGTGAATGGTAGTTTCTAGAAGGGAGCTTCCATATCTTGTGTGCAAAATTCCCATTCGATTCTTTAATTTAAATTTTCATTTTGTCTCTAGCCACTTCCCCCTTTTATCTACTTTCAGTCTCCTGAAATTCTATATTATCCCATAACCAATCTAAAATAGCTCGCCTAACTTCTCAGGCAAAATATCAAGTCTTCAAAACGGTTTGGTTGATCTAGGAAACTGAGGTTGCCCGTCGTATCTTTTGTTTTGTGACCTTTAACTATGTTGCGATAATTAATTAATGCATTTGCAACCATGCAAAGCCCAAGTACAACCTGGACCAATTAATCATCACCCTAAATCTTGTATTTACAATCTCTAGTTCACTCCGTTAACTCCTTTCCTCGTACGATTACAATTATTCACAGTCTCTTTCCAAGACTTTGCCATGATTACAAACGTTATTAACAAAACTCTATCAGAATTAACCAATAACATCAGTACCCCGCTATATTATCAACTATCTTCAGTCTATATTGCTGTTGTGGCATAACGGCCCACCCTAAGCACCCCAAGGTTTATCCCCAATTGTGTGGTCAATTAACGTATATTCTAAGGTTTTGAGGTATGTGCACGTGAGATTGACTGCAAAAAAAGCAATCTGGAACCATATGGCGATCAAGGCCAACCGAACCGAACCGAGTATCCACAATTGGTTGCAAATCAAAGATCTGGTCAGTTTAGTAGTGCTGTACGGGTCTTTAATACTCCTATAGACCGTTACAAATATCGAATATAAAAAGGGTTCGATCTGTCAGATATCAGGCTTTGGTCTAGCACAATTCATAATAGATTAAAACCAACATGAGTAGCGCAGGACAAAGATTTGGAAATTACGACACACATTTTGTAAAGGGAATTGATGAGGTTGACTCTGATGGTGTATTGGTGGTCAATGCTAAAGGTAGAGAACAAGCCCAGTACCCTGACTTTTTACCAACTTGGGATCCATCTCAAAAGTACGAGCCACTTAAGTTTTTCAAGCACGAAGACCCAGGCCATAGAGCTGACCCAAGCTTCCCTAACTTATTGCCACAAGAGGGAGACTACAAAGTTAAGAAGATCACACCAAAGTTTGGTACCGAAGTGAGAGGCGGTGGTGTTCAATTGTCTCAGTTGGACGACAAGGGAAAGGATGAATTGGCTTTGCTTGTTGCTCAGCGTGGTATCGTTGTTTTCCGTGACCAGGACTTTGCAACGCACGGACCTGGCTTTGCTGTCAAGTACGGACAACACTTTGGACGTTTACACATTCACCCAACTAGTGGTGCTCCTCGTGGACACCCAGAGTTGCACGTCACCTACAGAAGACCTGACGCTGGTGAATTTGAACGTATCTTCTCAAACAGAACTCACAATGTTGGCTGGCACTCAGACGTGAGCTACGAGTTGCAGGGTCCTGGTATCACTTTTTTCTCTGTCCTTGAAGGACCAGAATCTGGAGGTGACACCATCTTTGCTGACACAACAGAAGCATACAACCGTTTATCTCCAGAGTTCAAAAAGAGATTGGCAGGATTACACGTATTGCACACATCTGCAGACCAAGCTTCAAACTCCAGAGTTCAAGGTGGTATCGAGAGACGTAAACCAGTTTCCAACATCCACCCATTAATCAGAACTCACCCAGTTACCGGAGCAAAGAGTATTTATTTAAACAGACCATTTTCGCGTAGAATCGTGGAATTGAAGGCTGAAGAATCTGAATACTTGTTGAGTTTCTTGTTTAGTCACATTGAGCAATCGCATGACTTACAGTTGAGAGCTAACTGGGAACCTAACACCGTGGTTGTCTGGGACAACAGACGTACTGTCCACTCTGCTATCGTTGACTGGGACACTCCAGTCGGAAGACATGCTTTCAGAATTACTCCACAGGCTGAAAGACCTGTGGAAGACTTAAAAGACTTGAACAAGGAGGAATACGATGTGGGTGATGTTCAAGAATCGTTACAAAAAGCCTTACACGTTTAAGAAATAAAATTATTATATAACAAAATAAAAAAATGGGAATGTTAGATTGCAAATTGCAAATGTAATGTCTAAATTTTTGTAATGGGTTTTCTATTACTAAACTGTCTTGTTGTTTATTCATCGGGTATACTCTTCGGCTGTGGATCGTACCAATTGACCTTGAGCACAAAGCACTATGACTCTATTTTATTTTAACATTTTTGTGTTGCTATACCATTTAGTCAACAGAAAAATGGCTGCAAAATTCCCTGTGATTACTCACTTCAATTTAAGAACAATTCATTAATCTAAATATTTAGGGTTCATGTATCTGAACATTCATGGAAACATAAAAATAGAGAAACTCCTTAAAACTAACACACTTTTCATCAAGCGTTATCTAACAAGTAGTTTGTGGCGGCCAGTAGGTCCCAGTTTTCACGCTTTAATGCATCAAGGGCCACTTGCTTTGTGAATCCCATACCTACGAGCTCGTCAGCAAGTTCGTCAACCGAGTCAGGTGCACCAGTAATATTAGCAGCAATGGGTTGGGGTTGAGGTGCAGACTGGGCTGGCGAAGAATTCAGTGGGGTGGCAGCGTTATTGCCAAAGCCTGCAAATAACTGTTCCCATTCGTCATTACCTGAGTCTTCTTTCGCAGAAGAAGAGAAATCAGGAACATTCGACAGTCTAACTGGCTCACTTGTGAAACCGTCATCAAATCCAAGAGCTTCTGCATCCTCCTGTGGGTATTCAAATCCGGTGTCGTGGTCAACTCTGGAGGCTTGCAAGCCAGCAAATTCGTCTTCTTCAAACATGTCTTGCGAAGTTTTGTTGATTTCTGGTGTTGCAGGTGCCAAGTCGTTGAATGCGCTGTCAAAGTCAAATCCAGAAGGCGCAGAGAGATCCAAGTTAGCTGGTTTCGTTGACCTATCAAGAGACTTCTCTGGTGCCTTGAGTATACTCAGGTCCTTTTCTCTGGACAAGTTCTCTTCTGCGTCGTCAAACTTCTCACTGGACGAAACCTCTTCATCTGAAGAAGAGTCCTCATCGTAGTCCAATTCCTTGATTGGTGGAAACTCATCTTCATCGGCTGGAGCCTTAGTGGACGATTCTTCTTCTCTGGCTTCATCGGCATTCACAAGTTCAAACGAACCAACGCCTGATGACGATTTGTCGCCTTCAGCGGTGTCATGATGATGTTGAGCCAGTGGTTCTGTAAAGTTTTCAGTGTCTGCAGACTTTGGGATTTCTACATCGTCATCATCATCGATATTACCCAAAGTTTCACGATCGCTTATTTCAATGTTGTCGTCGCGAACAGACAAGGCGGCATTATTCTGTACACTGGAGGTCAACGAGTCGGTTCTTTGAACTCCAACAAGAACACCAGGCATGCCTACAAGTCCACCTACGATTCCCGCATTATTTTGCTGAGCAAACTGAAACTCTGAGTTGCTAGGCAGTGTCACAGGAGTCTCATTGTCGTCGTTTGTTACGACTGATGATGTGTTGGTTGTATTAGTTCTGGAGGTGAAGGAGAACGCTGTGTCCTTTTCTTTCGAGTTGGGCGAAGCAAGAAGAGGTGTTTCTTGGACTTCCCTAGATACTTGAGAAACTTGTGGTTCTTCTACCGATGTCTGTATAGCGCCTTCAGTTTCAGCATGAGTTTCAGGGTGGGAAGAGCTACCGGTTGCAACACCTACAGCTGTTGCTCCGACGGCAGCTCCGACTAATCCTCCAACTACACCACCAATAACACCGGTCGAACTCTTGGACGCTGCCTTCTGTTCGCTCAATTCTCTCTCTTCTTGCTCCTTCAAGTCTCTTTGAACCTTCTCATCGTGTTCCTTCTTCTGTGCTAACAAGTGTGCTTGCTTCTGGCGCAATTCCTCTTGTTCCAAGCGCAACTGCTGTTGCTTTTCTTGTTCTGCCTTATGATTAGCAATCAAGACATTGTGTTCTTCAAGCAAGCGCAGGTGTTCTGCGTGGCCATCGGTCAACTCCTTTTGGTGAGTCTCATTTGCTGTGTTCAACTCGGTAAATTGCGATTTTAATTCTTGTGATTTTACAAGCAACACCTGCAATTGTGATTTCTTCACAGAAACCTGGTTCGAGAACTGCTGGTTTTCTTTAGTTCTGGAAGCAACTTGCAGTTCCAACTCAACAATCTCTGCATTTAAGTTACCCAACCTTTCCTTCAGTACACTATTCTGCTTCTGCAAATCTTCCATTGCTACTTGTTTTTCATTCAATTCAGTTGATAATGCGTTAAACTTGGCTTCGGAAATTGATGCTTCTGTTCTCAAAGCTTCTGTTTCTTCTTTGGCGGCAGCCAAGTTGCTTTCAACTTGGTCAACCTGCTTTACTTCGTTTTCGTAAGATGCTCTCAACAATTTGAGTTTGTTTTCAATCTCCAGCTTTACACTCAAGATCCTCTGCAACTCTTGCTCAGCACGGATCTTCTTTTCGTGCAATCCTGTCGTTTGAGTCGCAAGCGACTTGATTTGATTCGAAACATTCGCAATATCAGAGTTGGCCTGTGATAATTGACCAGAGGTATCTGGATCTGCCAAGAGGTCGTCATTGTTGGTACTAGCGTGAGAGGCAGTAGCAACAGCTCCAAGAGCGGCTCCAGCACTAACTCCAAGTGCAGCGCCGGTTGCCGTACCATATTGAGATGGTTGACTGAATTGGGGTTGAGAGGTACCGCTAGTCTGTTTAGGTGGCGGTGGTGGCACGCTTCTCAAGGCATCGTAGTTTACGCTTTTAACTTCAGGAGCAGGCGATACAGTACCTGAAGCGTTTCCTTCAGCCACGCTAGCTTCCGTAAGGTTTCTGTTGCTTTCACTAGAGTGTGTAACAGCAGGCGGAGCTGCAGCTGATGAAGCTGCTGAAGGTGTAATGGATGTTGATTGCTTTGCCAAACTCTGTCCAAAATTAGATGTCGGGGTGAAAGACCCAGTTAAGGAGCTACGTACCTTTGGCAACTCGGCAGGTGTCAAGTCACTTGACGAAGCCTTTCTCTGCACAACAGGTTGTTGTTGTTTTGGAGGAGGAGATGTCGAGCCAAAAATGTCCACCAAGTCGTCAATCAGCGACTTGGCTCTGGTTGGTGCTGGTGCTCCTGTCTGCAACGTCTGTTGTTGCGATGGTGAAGCAGGGACACTTGTTCCTTCTTTCAATGATTTCAACAACGTCTCAGGAATTACATTAGGTAACTCACCACCCGCCAACTTTTTGTTAACCAATACCATTGCAACCGAAAACTCCAATTTAGTGAAGATACCAGTGTTCAGGATATCAGCCAAGTCCCATACTGTAGCTAAATCTTGCTGATTCAATTTGGAAGTCATCAAGAAGCCAGCCACCTGTTCTGGGTTCAATTCACCGCTTCTGGCTTTATCCAAGTTGTTGAATATCGATTCGTACTGGGTCTTTTGTGTGGGTGTAACTACCCACTCGTCATCTTCTTGTGGTACTGGAGCTGGGATGAACGAATCTCTTTGACTTGAATGTCTTACAGTGGTTTGTTGAGATGTCACCAGTGAGTGCAGTGGTTGGCGTGATCCGTGTGAGGGTCTCGCACTAGCGTTAGCAGCCGATCCAGATTGTTGTTGAACTGATTGCCATAAACTCTCTGGTAAGAAAGGAGGCAATTGGTTGATCTTGCCACTAAGCAAGCTCTGGATCAAGTGCATAGCAATCACAAATGCTTCTACATTCAATTTACCTACATTGTATCTGTCCACCAACAGCCAGATCTGACCTAAAGTTGGAGTCGACAACTTAGCCTTCAAAAAGATTTCACGTGCTTGGGCTCCACCCAACTCACCTGTTTGCGATCCAACAGTCTTGACAAATAATTGTGCAAAGCGTTCATAGTCAGGTGCTGAGATGAGGGCAATTGGGTCCTGTGGCTTCGACTGAAGCGTTGCCGTGTTTTGTGGAATCAAGCTCAGGGGCTGTGTTTGCATGAACGAGTTGCTTGTCGATTGGGGTTGCAAGTGTTGGAACTGTTGTTGTTGTGTAGGTTGTTTTGGTGGTAACAGTTGTGGCAACTGTAAACCAGCAAACTTAGGCAATGGTCCGGGAGTGTCGGCCAAAACTGCTGTGGGGTGTTGACCAGCTTGGGTATACCCAATCAAACGCATAGCATGGCAAAAACCAAACTGACTCAAGAAACCCAAGTTATTCTGGTCAGCCAATTGCCAGATCTCTCCCAAGATAGGAGGTGGTAATCCAGACTTCTCAAAAGTCAGACGGGCTTTGTCGCCAGTTATAATCCCAGTATTATCGGGATCCAATAGCTTGAAAAGCTGCGCATAGAGCTTCTTCTCCTCAGGAGTAAGTCCCACCTTAAAAGTAAGAGGAGCTAAAGTAGTTAGTATTATACTATAGGTAGTGAATGATCATTATACATACCCTGCGATACACTCATGGTTGATGATTTACAATGATGTTATTTTGCTTTGGGGGATTTAAATTGAAGGATTTGGGTTGTGCACGACTGGAGGGGAGGAGTCGGGCTTAAATAGAAGGAGTGATGGGAGCTTCTATGTTTGGAGAAACGGTAGTATGGGACTAGTACATGATAGGGTGCGGTCAGGTTGATTGAAATTGAAGCGGGGTTAGATGATAGTAAAGTTGGTGCATTGTAGTAATTTTATTTGCACAGAATCGGACAAGATCAATAATGAATAAATTGGATAGATTGAATTTTAGAATAGTGAAATATCTGTTTTTAGCTAGTGTCAATGGTTGATTCAGTTGTTTATCGAAGCCGAATACTTTTCATAAACTTAACTGGTTTAAAGCCATAGGAATTTCATGCATATCTTCGATAAGTACAATTTCGGTTTAAGGTGAAAATATGTATGTAGTACACTGGCTACATTGATACTTAGAGACAATTCACAATAAACAATAGAATTAAAAATTAACCGAGCTTGGCGTGAGACTTTCAGTTGACAACTTGATTATAACAAGTCTCATTGAAATATGTCAATGGATTTTAAGTGGAGATGATCAACCCCTATCTTGACTTTTAAGGTGAATTTTTACTAAGCGCTCTCTCTGAATGGTAAAGTGTGGCTATTACTTTAATATGTGGTTTAATTTGATTTCTAGTGAAATTAGTAAGAATAAGATGAACAGAGAAAGGTCGAAACTAATCTTTTACAACCGAGTTACTTTGTGCGATAGAGAGATGAACGTTCATACTCATGTTAATTTTTAACTCAATTATTTTTCAAATTTGCAGCCAAATTATGAAAAATGTGAAAAATTAATTATCATATCGCATTTTTAAGTGTTAACTTTATTTATTTTTGGTTTTAGGAATATAATATTGTGATTTAAGGGTGGAAGTTGACAGAGCACGCTGAAGCAATTGGGATTGAGTTGAGTTCAAGTAACCTACATTATTACGGACCCATTTATTCTTACTATACAATCTAATATGACTCATAGAGTGAGAACTCCACGAGGTTAAATAGATATGAATACTCCACACCATTCAGTACTTTTGATGAACTCTCAAACAGTAATATAGATAGCATTCACAATCAATGATCGACAACCGTTGTTAATAGTAGTGGCTAATTGAGATATAACGTACCAATATTCTGCACCTCTATATTGCAACTTCAACACATTATTTGAAATCGATCCATAAATGCAACCAATGTTGTCCAATCAACTTTCATCTTAACGCAAGGTGGTTCGCTCGTGTGACACTCATAAGTTAGGCACACACCAATACTCTATATCAGACACACTCATAAGCCTTTTAGTGTACACACTGTAAATATTTCACTGCTGTAAGAATTTTTACTTTCTAAATATTTAGCATCAGAAGCAAGATAACTCCCACGTTAATGAAGAAGGTCCACCAAAAGCTCACTCAAATCCACTATTTATCCCATACTTCGACTCCTCCCTCTTCCATTGCTCCTCTTCATCAAGATGTCGCATGTCGCATGTCGCATAATCTCAATTATATCCATCCGATGAGCCAAATTTTTTTTCACCAATACATCTTAACAACCTTCACCCATAAATAACATACAATGAATAGAGGCAGAGGTGGATTCAGAGGGGGAAGCCGTGGTGGATTCGGCGGTGGCAGAACCGGGCCATCGCAGTTCCAGCAAGGACCCCCAGACACCGTTTTCGAAATGGGAACGTTCATGCAATCTTGTGAAGGTGATATTGTTTGCCGTTCGATAAACGTAAAGATCCCTTACTTCAATGCTCCTATCTATTTAGAGAACAAGACTCAGATTGGTAAAGTAGATGAGATTTTGGGACCATTGAATGAAGTTTTCTTCACTATTAAGACAAGCGAAGGTGTTAAGGCTGACTCCTTCAATGATGGAGACAAGTTTTACATTGCAGGTGACAAGTTGTTGCCATTAGAGAGATTTTTGCCTAAGCCTAAGGCCGTTGGACCTAAGCCAAAGAGGAAGTCTGGTGGTGCTGGTGGTGCTGGTGGCAGAGGCGGCTTTGGTGGCCGTGGTGGTGGATTTGGTGGCCGTGGTGGTGCTCGTGGTGGATTTGGTGGTGGCCGTGGTGGCGCCCGTGGTGGCTTCGGAGGTGGAAGAGGTGGAGGATTCGGTGGTGGTAGAGGTGGCGGATTCGGTGGTGCCCGTGGTGGCTCCCGTGGTGGTTTCGGAGGTGGTAGAGGTGGAGGATTCGGTGGCCGTGGTGGTGCTGGTGGAGGAAGAGGTGGCCGTTTCTAAACAACAAAATGACTCCGTGAAACAGGAGCGAAATAAAGAATATTGATGAACATGAGAACCTGTTGAGGATCTCTTGAATTGGGTGTTAAATATTGTATAAACTGTAATAAAATGCATTTATGAGATTGACTTTAAATCTTGAATTGGTATAAGATTGTTGAGAAGTTGAGAAGTGTTTTCAAGAAGAATGATGGAGTTTGAGTTCCTTTGAGAACTATACGTTCACGAGATGCCACTATGTTATAAGTACATCTTATTCTGGACAATTTTCTGCAACATGTTTTATTCGAAAAGCCACGAATTCTGTATTCCCGTAGTTAAAGATCTTCACACTCTTTGTATTGTCTAGATACTTTCAGAACTCTTCTCAACCAATTCGCTGGTACATTATTCCATGTGCTTTGGAAGCTGCTTGATCTTCTGCTGTCCACATTCAACTTTCATTTTGAGTACATACTAAAAATCAGTTCCTCAAGCAACATAGACTTATACTAAGAATAACTGTATTCTCTCAAACTGGGAATCGAATATACAATTGAAAAGTCAACTATCAATATTCGAAACTTCAAACAGCTGCTAATTCAACTCTTACAATTTTCAATGTTACAGGTTTCAACCTTAATTACTTCTAATTTCCTTAATGCTCTGTTGGAAATTCAGCTTTGTAAATTACTACGTAAGTCGAGGCATTTAGGTCATATTTCCAATTCTAGGAATGGCCTTGTGTGCTTGGAAACGTCCTAAAAGTATAGAACCGGTGTTTGCAGCCATCGCTATTGAACATTAGATGCAGGAAATAGTTGCTTAAATATATACAGATTTGCAACTAAACTAATCTACAATGCCAATGACTTGACTATAAGCTTTCAACATTAGTTGGGTAGTATCTCATCGACTTCCAAACAGAACTCGCTTCAATTTGGGTTGTTTTATTTGAATTTGGACATTCAAAGAAACTTCTCAGTCATCTTTTAAAGCTAGTATTTGGAATTGTACCTTCAAGCCATAAGACAATCTAATTGCATTTGTTTTTAAGAATGTGTATTGTTCAAAAGTCTAAGATATGATATTCTAGCATTAGAATCACAGGCATTTGTCAACACTACTCTGAGCAAGCAACAAATATACTCGCTCGTATTTCCTTATACCCATTCCTCTTACTAACGTACTTGCTAACATATGCGTTGTTGAACAAGTAGGTTGGTGAATAGTTAATCTGGCGAGTGGAAAGATTTCCAAGTATTTCGCGATAGTGTTGAACTATCTTGTCGTTTCCTTTTTCCACTACATCTCTCTGCTCTGAAGACAGTAGTTTAGCAATATTTTTAGGGATGTACTTGCCAATAACTCTGTCTACTTTTGTGAATATCACATCGAACACTAACCCGTAGTCAATCAAATGATCGAAAATCTGTAAGTCATGGTCCTGGAAACCTTCAATGCTATCTACCAAAAGGTATGCTCGTTTCAATTGGTGTCTATTTTCGAGGTACTTCAAGACTATTTGACCTTGCTTTAGTTCACCCTTTTCTCCGTAACCCGGGCTATCAATTAAACGTATCTTGTTAGATATATTGTAACAATTCAATGTTTTGGTGAATCCCGCACGTTTTGAGACGAATGCATATTCTGTTTGAGCTGTTTCAGTCTGGCTCTCGTCTTTGTTCAAGAGTAAGTTGTTGATTATAGATGACTTCCCAGCGTTAGTGTGTCCTAGAAAGATAACTTCAGGTAGTACCTTGAGTAATTCTGGCTTGATACCAAAGGTAGTTCTCTTGTCATCGGTTTGTTCTCTTCGTAAGCGGAGGTACTTGACGTCTGGAATTTCATTAAAGTCCAAGTGAGTCCATTCAAGCGAAGTATTCGCCTTGTTAAACAAGGATTGCGATTTGGATATCTGGTCTTTAGTTGGTTGAACAGTGTGGGGATGCTTAAACTTGGAAGTTAATTGATGAGGCGTGATGATTCTGCTTATATAGTCGAATTTAGGGGGCTTGGGTTTCTTTTGTAAGGGTTGTACTACGTGAGGCTTGGGAATCTCAACAGTTAGATAATCTATTGAAGAGTATCTCCGGATTATCCTGACCCACTTCATTGTCATCAGCTCATACAAAGGAAAATATTAACTGAGAGAAAATCAAAGTCAGTTAAGAGGTGATGACATCAATCAGAGTACCAGTGTTGATACGTAAGTAATCGTTTGAATCATAATGCCCGAAGTATACTAATCGATTAGTCTTTTTGATAACACTAGTTGGAGCTGGATATCTAGGGTTTGCACTGATCCAATTGACCCATGATAAACTTATTCACTTTACTACCTTTGCACTTCTCACAGCAGAATTCTACTTTGTTTTTGACACCCAATCGACGCGGATCTTGCGGCTCTTCACCTTGACAGTTTGCACTTTTGGAGCCAGTATTCTGCTGGAGATTATACAGCATATTGTTAACCCCAAGAGGGTCTTTGATATTGTGGATATATACTACAACGTTGCAGGCAGCGTTGTTGGACTTACTGCGGGGATTATTGGACAACAATGGTACAGGCGCAACCGTACTTATACACCCTTGTCAGATCAACCTACAGTGTTAGACTACACCCATGACTCCACAGGCATCCCCAACGACTACGTAATAGTCCACTTAAATGACTTGAATCAGTAAGCAGTACTTAATAATACATTTGTAAGCATGAGAATTTCAGGCATTTTTATGTAATGGTGATAAATGTGGCTGAAATGGAGGTGCGAGTATTTAAAGTGGATAGAATCCAGTTTATCTTTTAAATCAACATGTCTGAAAGTAAATTTTATGGTACGATTCACTCGTACGACGTACACACCTATTGGAACAACAATAACGCTGATGAAAGAGAGACTGCTTGGAATTTCAGGGAGAAGGTTTTGAAGGACTTTGCTAAGGAAATCGAAGCTGGTGATATTAGGGTCCATAAGTTTTGGGACACTCCAATTGGACCTCATCCAATCAACATGTGGGAGTTGGACTTTAAGAAACCTGAGATATTTGTTCGTGTTGTTCCATACTACCAGGCAAACCATGGTAAGTTGTCGGTATTGATCCACCCACATAGTGCTGAAGGTGAGAAAGTAGACCACACTACTGGAGCTTTATGGTTGGGCCATAAGGTTAGATTGGATACTACCAAGTTGAAGACGTAAAAGGTTCGCTTACTGTATGATTAACAATTTCTTGAGCTAAATGTATTCAATTCTTTCGCAATTGACTATGGCTTATTTTGCACCCAAATTAACTTTTTCTATGATAAGTTTTAATGAAATTATTTAAGAGTATGAATGTGATGTAGTTCAAGGTAGGGGTAAGCTAGAAGCGGAAGAGTCAAGTGCGGACGACAGGAAGGCAAATTGAGTAGCATTGAAGTGGTGGAAATCACTTTCAATTTCCAATATATTCAAACTGAGGGCACTTTTGTGAAATATTGATTGCGTCAAGTGAGGTGTGGCTATTAAAGTTGTATTGACAAGCTACGACAAGTCTCGTGTAATTAGCTTGAACTTGTAGCGAAAGGCAATAGCACAGGCTGGGGATAGACGGCTTATATTTTCTATTTCCCTTGCACATTTTATGTTACTTATAGTATTCAAGAAAAGCGATCACACCTATTACAGAAGCATTATGCACAATTTAAAGAACAAAAAAGACTTACTTCATAATGCACTTCGCCTAACATCACACTTAAATTTATATCTATAATCATTTGGCTGCAAAAAATGCCAAGCTTCTTAATAACAATTGACACTTTTCGTAAAAGTAGTAAAAAGTTTGATTTAGTCTACTTCATACATTCTATTTATCCCGTACTCCACTATGAAATGCGGTTTAAGCCTAATAAGCACTGAAATCAACATCCCAGGTCTTGACAACCCCATCAAGTCCAGTAGAAACAAACTTACCCTTCTTATCTCCGTAAGTTACCCATTCAACACCAGACACACCTACTTGATGTGCTAAAGGAAATTTGAGCACCTTTGCTGGTCTAGTGACAGAATATACAAATAAACCACTGTCTAAACCACCACTCAACACAAACTGTGAGTCTGGGGTCCATTTTGCGTCGTATACTCTACTTGTATGGAATGCCCAGCGAGTGGTCACGACGGTTGCATCGCCAGTGTTATATACGGTATACTTACCGGTACTGTCACTGACAGCAGCATACTTTCCATCAGGTGAAATACGCACCAAGGTTGGTGGAGCACGCAATTGTGGGAACTTGAGTGTCAGCTTACGGATTTCTGCTCCTCCGCCAATTTCAAACTCTTCGATGGTATTGTCTGTGGAGTTTGTTACGAGTAATTTACCTTCATAAATGTCTCCATCGCTCGAGTTGAAGGTCAACGCAATATCCAGTGTTTTAGAGCCTCCTTGGTATACTTCGATTTTGTTCTCGAAAAGTACAATTGTAGATTTCTCAGAGTACAAGACTCTTTTTGGTTGGCCCTCCAATTGTATGGACTTGCCGTTGGATTTGAGTTTATCATCCCAGCCGGCAGTGATCAACTTTCCAGAGTTGTCTGAGGTGATACTGACTACATAGTTTGAGTGTGCCTCTTCAATTGGCGAGGGAATGTTGTCCTTTGACCAGGTGAAAATGGCCCCGTCGGATGATCCCGTGTACAAGGTTTCTTCAATCAAGCTAACAGCTGTCAAAGCTGTTTGGTGACCCGTGGATACGATTTGAGGTTTGCTGTTTTCAGTTTCAAAGTAATTCAAACTTCCATTGTATGAAAGTGATACAATGTGCTTGTTGGTAACAACCACACCTACTTGTTGGTTTGAAACACCTCCATCAGGGTTTACGACATAGGTGTGTGTTTCGGTCAAGGCTGTTTCAGTTGGAGCCCAAGATTTAAGTGTTCCATCAGCAGAAGCAGTCACAAAGGCACTTGAATCCTTGAACCAGGAGATTGCAAAGATACCTCCCTTGTGTGCATCTTCTAATTTAGTCACGTATTCACCGGTTTTGCCATCGTATAATACAATGGTTCTGTCGGAACCGGCACTTACAAGCCATTTGCCATCAGGTGAGAACTTGACGTCACGGATGGTATTGGTGTGGTTACCTCTAACACTCTTGTCGAATTTAAAAGGTGGACCGTTGAAAAATACAAGGGCCTTGTCATCACTGACGGTGGCGGCTCTATATGGTCTTTGCGGTTTGATGGCAACAGCATTGATAGTTCCAGAGTGGCCTTGGATTTCTCCAATCGAGTTACCAGAATCCCATGTGAAACAATGCCCAAACTTATCTTTACCTTGGCCAACAGCAATTACACGAGAGTTGTCTGCATCCCAAGCAATTGACTTGATTGGACCAGCCAAAATCTGAAACTCACTCTTTACACTTGGTTGTTCAAATGATTCATTGATAGTACTATCCCAGATCTTAACTTGACCCGATTCGTCTCCTGATGCAATGTAGTTACCTGAAGGAGCAAACGTAGCTACTGTCGTAGGGAAAGTGTGTTTAGTAAACTGTTTAGAAGCAACTCCAGACTGTGGATCTAAAGCTCTAACAATAATAGACTTCCCATTAGCATATGCAATTCTATCATTTACACCATCATAAGAAAGATGAACTGTCTGAGCTCTCGTAGTAGATGGCTGAGGTGGATACAAGGAAACTGGAGTTATTGTCATTATGATGTTGGATGATAAAGGTAGTTATTACCTTTGCTTAACTTCAGGCTGTGTTCAAAGGTGATTGGAAATGTCATGTGCTCGAGCTCACATGACAAATCACATGATTTTGAATAGAGTCCATAAAAAAAATCCACTTGTTATTGGTTGAAAAACCCCAACAACCATGATCAGAGCTGCCGTCCGCCATAGAGCCCTTGTAAGTGGTTCGATCAGAGCCTCTGTTCGTCCCATAGGTTATACTGCAGTTTTACGGAACCAGCCTGTTAGCCAGCCTCCAGTACCTCCTACAGTGAAGGCTGAAAGCATTGCCGAGGTGACGCAACATCAATTTGAACCAAAGAAGAAGAAGAGGTTCTCGTTGTTTGGATTCTTGTGGAAAACCACCTTGTTAGCATCGATTGTGTATGGTGGAGTACTTTACACTGCCACTAAGAATGAAAAGGTTATGGATTTTGTCATTGACAACCAATTACCATACTATGAAGAGTTGTTGGATGTGATTGAACATGGTTCAATTGACGATGTCAAGAATAAGTTTGAAGAGTTGCAAAACAAATTGACAAGCTTTCTGGCTACTTCTAAGACTCAGATTGACGAATTGACAAGCAAATTGGAGAAGACAGGAGGTGACTTGAAAGAAAAGTTGCATGCTAATATGACTCCTGCTGAACAATTGATGAAGCCAGTTGAAGTGGAAAGTGTCCAAAAGGAGGTTCCACAATTACCATTGATCAAGTTGGATGGTTCCGGTGTAGACTCTTCTGTTCAAGCAACTGTAAATGCATTCAATGAGTTGATTGGGTCTATTGATGCAAGTAGTCTTGGATCGAGTTCAACCGCATTAATCAAGACCATTGATGACTCGGTAGCTCAATTATCCACCAAGTTAAAGGCTTTGACCACCAAATTCGACGCAGAAGTAACTTCCAAGTTGAAGGACAGCCAAACTGAACATTTGTCTGCCTTGACACACAAAGAATTGGAATTAACACAAGAGTTGTTGGACCAATTCAACAGTGAGAAGGCTAGATTGGAAAAGAAGTTGAGCCAAAGATTGGTCACCGAAATCGAATCAACCAAGGAAGCTTTGTCTCAAGCTGCTTCCAACGCCGTTTCATTGGTAAGATTGGAACAAACCAAAAAGTTTGAAGAGTTGATTGTTGACAGAATTAATAGCGAACGTGAAGGACGTTTGGCCAACTTGGAAAAGGTAAATGAACGTTTGGGTGAGCTCGAAGGGTTTGCCACTTCTTTGGAAGAACAATTGGTTGCCAACCACAAAAAGCATGCGATCCACCAACAAGTGGTCAAGTTGAAGGCAGCATTACTCAACTCAGAAAAGACTGGAGCTCCTAAGGCTGTTGGTCCATTGGTAGAAGAGTTAACTCTGGTTTCCGGTTCAGACAACGAATTGATTGCGTTGTGCTTGCAAGACTTGGGTCCATTAATTGCCAAGGAGTCGACAGAATCAATTTTGACAAACTCACAATTGCTCTCACGCTGGGAACAATTGGTGCCTGAGTTGAGATCGGCATCTCTCTTACCACCTAACGCAGGATTATTAGGTCACTTGGCTTCGGTTCTTTTCTCAAAGTTGTTGATCCCAGTTAAGGGAGCTAAGCCAGATGGTAAGGATATCGAATCTGTGATTGCACGTGTAGAGTCCTCTTTAGTGAGAGGCGAGTTGGACCTGGCAGTTGAAGAAGTTGCACACTTGAAGGGATGGTCCAGAAAGTTGGCGGACGATTGGGTGCTCGAGGGAAGAAAGAGATTGGAGGTTGAATTCTTGTTGAATGCGATTGAAAGTGAAAGCAGGATCTTGTAAGGGTGTATTTATTGTTGATGCAAGTATAGGAATAGACAATGTCTGAAAATAATTGGAGTTGTAGTAATGAAGAGATGTAAGATTGTGGAGACTAGATAATCGTTTGCGAGCAGGTATTGCTACTAGATAGTTTATGAAGTCTTGATTTTTCTTGAAGTGAATATTATATCTATTGGAAGATACTTGAGAGTAGAATTTGCACCCAAGATATCCAGGTGATAGAGATTAGTGTTTATTGTTTATTTAGTAAATTGAGTAGCAAAAGCAGTTACTGGGAATGTGATAATAGTATAGCTCACAAATACAACTGCTGGTAACTTTGTCAGCATTGGTCTGTCCAGTGTCGGTCGATTGACTTTTAAACTAAAAATATAGTAGTAATGGAAAGTAAACGAACAAGAGGAAGGTTACATTGAATTTCTTTATCATTTCAACTAAGTAGTAGTAACAGTTCAGTTGAATTTCATTTTTCAAGTTGTTGGCTATCTAAAAGTAGAAGCTATTCAGGTTCTTGTTTATGAAAAGTTACATCCACCAAGGACTCAAATCTACCAATCTCAAGCTTGAAACATTTGGCTGTGTATGTTTACTCATAGAATTCTTTTACTACTCTCATCTTCACTCTCTTGCACTTTATGACTACGATAGAGAGTAAATGGAAATTCAAAATCACAGTACCAATAAAAATCCTTTCATATCTAGTCAAGAGAGCACCTTTCATAAAACATCCTTGACTGCTCTACACTCTACTCCAAGCCTCTCCGGCCACTCCAGCCCCTTCCATACTCTCCATCTTTCTTCTCCAACTTCGCTGTCTACCAAACCATATTAACTCACGTGAAACTCACCAAATGAAAAATATCAAAAAACAACAACCACCATGGCATCGTCAGCGAACAACACCAACGTCTATGGAGGAGACGAGATCAATGCGATCGTTCTTGATCCTGGTTCGTATCAAACCAGAATCGGTTATGCTGGAGATGATTATCCTAAGGTGACTACATACTCGTACTTTGCAACCAAAGATAAGAATGAGACTGATGCAGACAATGATGTGAAAATGGAGGATACATCCAAGATATTCGGAGAAGGAATCACTGTACCGCGTGAAGGTTACTCATTGAATCCAATATTACTGAATTCTTTGATTGTTGATTGGGAAGCTGCGATGGAGCAGTATGCACATTATTTCAAGCAGCTTAAAGTGGATTTTAAGGATCAGCCTATTCTTGTTACTGAGCCTGTTTGGTCCGATCCAGACTATAGAAAACGGTTGGTGGAACTGATGTATGAACAGTACGATTTCCCAGCTTTGTATTTAGCCAAAACACCTACATGTGTGTCTTTCCAACAAGGTAGGGCCAATTGTTTGGTTGTGGATTTGGGTCATGATAGTGTTAGTGTGACACCAGTGATTGATGGAATCTCACTTTTGAAGAACTCAATGAGAACTCACTACGCTGGTAAGTTTTTGAGTGCCGAGATTGATGACTTTTTCAAGAACAAGGAGATTAAGGTAGAGGCGTCGTACAAGATCAAGAACAAGACTCCAACCGTGTTTCCTGAAGGACCTACGTATAAGGAACGTACAGGAGTACCAAGCGTAACTCAAAGCTTTGAAGACTTCCAAAAGGAGAAGATACTCCATGAATTCAAAGAAAGTGTATTGGAAGTACCAGACAAGAGACTCAATGTCCCTAACAACACAGTACGTGAGTTCTATTCACAAGAAGAGCACAAGAGATTATTTGAGTTGCCTACAGGACAATCCATATCACTTGGCTTGGAACGTTTCCTGTTGGCCGACTCTGTTTTCGACCCATTGACGTACAAGTTTTCGGTGGGCGAAGGATGGCTGCGTGACAATGGAGAGATTGCGTTGGTGAACAAGTATGATGACTACCGTCCGTTGAAGAGAGGTATTAAAAGAACTGATCTGACACAACTGACACCACCACCTGAAAAGAAGGCGGAAGAGGTTGTTGTGGATGAGAAGTTAGAGTCGTCGTACGCACCAAACTCAGACTGTAGAGGTGTAGCACAATTGATCACACACACGTTAGCAACCATAGATATTGACTTGCGTGCGTCAGTGGCACACAACATCATTGTGACGGGAGGTATATCATTATTGCCGCAATTGACGGAACGTTTGTACAATGAGTTGAGTAACACGAATCCAGGACTTAAGATTAGATTACATGCAGTGGGAAATTCATTGGAAAGAGTAAACCAATCATGGATCGGAGGGTCAGTATTAGCTTCATTGGGTACTTTCCATCAAATGTGGGTAAGCAAGGAGGAGTACTATGAAGCTGGTTCAGAGAGAATATTGAACCAAAGATTTAGATAACGATCTCAAAAGATTTTCTATAAAATTAAGTGGAGAGAGAGAATGGTAGAGAGGATTCCGGAAACGAGTGATGACTCGAATGTATAATGTATCTGTGGTTCAACAGTCCATTAATAGAATTAAAATATAATGTCATAATATTATAATAGTTGGTTGTTACTATGAATTCTTGTAGAATAATTCTTAAGATAACCTTATACAATATGTTCAAGTAAAATGATCCTAATACCCCAATTGGAAGTTAAGCATCAAATTATTAATGAAGTGAGGTAAGTACTGATTTATTGCATCACTTCTAACCAAGAGTGAATGATTTCTACAATAAGTATATACCCTTTCCTTCGAAATTGAATATAGAAATAATTAAACAATAGATCCCCCTAAGCCTAAACTAGACAATGAAAATAATCCTTAGACTCTTCCTGGAACATAACTGTACATAACCCAATAAACTTGTGAATTAAATCTTTCAAATATTAAATCCTAGATTGCTGAAATATTCAATTACTCCGTAACCCCAAGACTCCACATAACATTTAAACCACTCAATTAACTAAAAGTTTAAATCCCCACTCATACTTGAACCAAAGATCACTCACAAACCACTCACACAACACACCTTTTATTCACACCCACCACTATCCACTTTTTATTCGACTTTATCTCCACCTCACCTAAATTTAACCAGCACAATAGAATGGAAAATTCTACCCCGAGAATTAACCCGGTTTGTGCCATTCATATCCAACAACTTTACAAGTCTTGAATATTTTACTTTAGATTGCTCAATTATAATTCATTCTTGTAATCCCACTCCCTGCAATTATACCACTTGTCCAACAAAACCTATGTAATATTTCAACACTACAAGAGTTGTCGAACCAATGTAGTTGGTCCCCCACTTGTAGCCTCACTTTCTTCCCCAAATCACTTATTGTGACACTTTGGATCATCCTATCATTCCATACCTTTTGTACCATGAACCACTCGTCTCAAACATGTCCCACATTTGTTATATTCCTCCATGATATCGGTGAACACCTCCCCATATATGGATTATCATACGCTTTTAATGATTCCGTATATACCTTTATCGTAAACTCTACATACTTTGAAACACCACACTCGGGTCTTGTTCAACAATTCCCAACTCCGACCATCTTAAGTTGCCAAAACCTAATTTTGCTTGAGGGGTTCAATTTCGGGGAATATAAAAAGGATGATAGTCCCAACATAAATTTAAAAAGTGTTCCCATTTTCTTATACAAACAATGACATCTGGAACTGATCTTATTAAAGGTGCTTTGCAATTGGATCCTTGGTTGGAGCCATTTTCGCAAGCATTGATTGACCGTCAGTTGAATCTTGCTAAATGGGAGAAGACTATTAGTGAGGGTGATAAGAGTCTTGTTGATTTTGCCAGTTCGTATGAAAGGTATGGTGTACATGCCAATTGGACTGACAAACTGATTACAGTATCACAGTATGTTCCTAAAGTAGAGGCTGTGAGCATTGTGGGTGAGTTCAATGAGTGGGATGTTTCCAGTCATAAATTAAAGAGAGTTAATGATTTTGGTTTATGGCAATTGGAAATTCCTGCCGTGAATGGTGAGTTTGCTATTCCTCATGACTCCAAGTACAAGATCGCAATGACTTTGGGATCTGGCGAGGTGATCTACAGATTAGACCCATGGGTACACAGAGCTACACAGACCAAAGATGTACCTGCGTACGACGGTAGGTTCTGGAACCCACCACGCGAACAAGTATACAAGTTTGTTAACCCACGTCCAAACTATAACGACGTTGAAGGTTTACGTATTTACGAGGCCCACATTGGTATCTCGAGTCACGAGCCTAAAGTGGCCAGTTATAAGAACTTTACTGAGAACGTCTTACCTGTGATTTCCAAGTTGGGTTACAACACAATCCAATTGATGGCTATTATGGAACATGCATACTATGCCAGTTTCGGTTACCAAGTGACCAACTTTTTTGCAGCCCTGTCGAGATTCGGAACTCCAGAAGACTTGAAAAAGTTAATTGACACTGCTCACGGTCTTGGAATCAAGGTTTTGTTGGACGTGGTTCACTCGCACAGTTCTAAGAATATCGAGGATGGTCTCAATATGTTCAATGGCACAGACCACTACTTGTTTCACGGAGGTACCAAGGGTACCCATGAATTGTGGGACTCACGTTTATTCAATTACCTCGACTATGAAACTTTACGTTTCTTGCTCTCCAACTTGAAATACTACATTGACGTGTTCCAGTTTGACGGGTTCAGATTTGACGGAGTCACAAGTATGCTCTACAAGCACCACGGTCTCAGTTTTGGCTTCAGTGGTGACTACAATGAGTACTTCAATGGGGAGTGGGTCGACAATGACGCCATCACATACTTGATGTTGGTGCACAAACTCTTAGAAGAAATGTCACCCAACTACCACTACATCCTGATTGCTGAAGATGTTAGTGGAATGCCCACCTTGTGTCTTCCGCTCAAAGAGGGAGGAATTGGATTTGACTACAGACTATCGATGGCGATCCCAGATATGTGGATCAAGATACTTAAACACTTGCAGGACGAGCAATGGGACCTTGGCGCTATTGTACATACATTGACCAACAGAAGACATGGTGAAAAGTGTATCAGTTACTGTGAGTCGCATGACCAGGCTTTGGTGGGTGACAAGACAATTGCCTTCTGGTTGATGGACGCAGCTATGTACACCGATATGAGTGTATTGTCGCCGTTAACCCCGGTGATTGACCGTGGTGTTGCTTTGCACAAGTTGATCCGTTTGGCCACATTTGCGCTTGGTGGAGAAGGATACTTGAACTTTGAAGGGAATGAGTTTGGTCACCCAGAGTGGCTCGATTTCCCTCGTGTAGGAAACGGCGAGTCGTACCATTACGCTCGTAGACAATTCAACTTGATTAAAGACGACTTGTTGAGATACCAGTTTTTGTTTGCCTTTGATGGTGCCATGCAACACTTGGACGCCACCTATGGTTTATTACCACTGGCCCAGGCATACGTGTCGTTGAAGCACGAGAGTGACAAGGTTCTTGTGTTTGAACGTGCAGGTTTGCTCTTTGTTTTCAACTTCCACCCTTCCAACTCGTACCCAGATTACAAGGTGGGTGTTGATGTCCCAGGTACTTACCGCGTTGTGCTCAACCTGGACGATGCTAAGTTCTGTGGCCACGACAGAGTCC
Source organism: Kodamaea hsintzibuensis (nom. inval.) (assembly GCA_030568835.1). Lineage (NCBI taxonomy): Eukaryota > Fungi > Ascomycota > Pichiomycetes > Serinales > Debaryomycetaceae > Kodamaea > Kodamaea hsintzibuensis (nom. inval.). The sequence continues at coordinate 54,251 of JAJMJA010000019.1, forward strand.
TGGACGTAGACGACAAGGGTAAACAAGTTGAATACTTTACAAACAATGACGGATGGAACAACAGAGCCAACTCGCTCATGGTGTACATTCCACTGAGAACTGCGTTGGTGTTCCTGAAGAAGTAGTTTAAAGAGTATAGAAGATTGTCATCAGAATAAATATCCAATCTTAGATTAACCATGTAGGTTTGTAATTTCTGCATTATCCAATTTCACTATATTATATTTACCATTTTTATTCACCATCTTATTAACCATCCAACCAACTTATTAATTATCTGTTCATTAAACCGTCTAGGTTTAATTTGTGAGGTTTAACCATCTAGGTTCTCACGTATTGTATAGGATCAAATGTGCTTGCACTTTTGATTTGTATTATGAGAATTGCTAATCCTTCAAGTTCTCAAACTTACCCAGTTGTTGCCATTCCCGAATTGGGTTCTTGAAGTTCTGGAAAACACCAGTCTTTTCCATTCTTTCGAAGAGTACAAACAACTTTTCAGCCTCTTGTTCCTTTTCTTCTGTTGACATGTTGATACTGCCTTTAGTCTTGGGCTGGTTCAGTTCAATGATTGTGTTTAGGGTTTGGTTAAGTTTGCTAGCACCGCTAAAGTTGAATTCATTGTTCTTGGCAAACTTAGGGTTGAGGTAATCTTTAACATCGATGCATTCTGGGATCTCAAGTTTGTTTGTTTCTATGTATGATTTTCCCAAGACATAACCAACAAGCTCCAAAAAGTCTAATGTTGGTTGCGGCAGTTCTTTGACCAAGCACAAGTTGTATATTGTTTCCAAAAATACATTTTGGAATTGTGCAATCTTATGAACTTCCGATACTAAAGTGTTGTCTCCGTCATCATTTTCGTCAGCTCCACTGTGTCTTGCTGCTACTAGTTTGAGCAGTTCATCGTAGATGGTTCTATTTTTGCCATTTGGTAGTATGTTATCGAGGAGCATTTTCTTGAGGCTAGAGTAGTCTTTTGTCAGCAGCATCACCAGTGTGCTCAAGTGGTTGACAAGCACGTAAATGTTCGTGATGTCGTTGATTTCAATTTCATCTCTTGTACTTCTATTAGTCAACTTGAACAGTAAAAGGTCGAGCATACAGGTGAAAAACACCTGTGCGTCTTCGATGGTGTATGCGTCGATACACGTAGTCAGGCCATTGTTGATGTTTATTGTGAATATCATGACAAGAACATTAACAATGTATTTTGTCATGACACAGTGTCTTGTCAAGTCGATACCGCTGAGTATGAAGATAAGTTCGTCTACTCTAATCTTTTTGTAAAAGTGTTGGTAGTTATGATACAAGGTAGATAAGCCCTTGAGGACTTCCACCAAGACCATATCGTAGAAGGTATTTTTCAGCAGGAGCAGGATGAATTTGATACAGTGGTTCAATGCAAAGTTCAATCTAGACCCTGTTAATTTCACGTCCTCATCTGAGTCTTCTCCTTCCACTCCATCAAATAAAATGAGGAATATAAGTCTAAAAACGGCAACAAGCAGTTTATAGTCTTCACGGTCAGACTCACTTAAACTTTCCAAATGATCATTCAAGAAGCGTAATGTACGTTGAGAATAAGTGGGAGTGAAGAATGAAGAGTGCAAACCCCTGTTAATCAACAAGATATTCGAAACAGTTGCAATCAAATCTGCTCTATCAGTCTTTGAGTCCTCTGTGCCTTCTAATAATGTTTCAACTATACCTTCAAGTACTTCGACACTAACTTCATTACAAAAGCTAGGCTCACGACACTGTTGACGAAGCAGCTGAATATCAATCTTCTTCATCTCAAAAGTAACTCTTTCTTCAAGCTTCTTACTAAAACTTGTCTCGTGTGCTGTCTAGTGCTGTTTCAACTCTTGAAAAGGAGAAGCGTACAAAAAAAACATATACTTATTTTTATTTTATATTCAAGAAACATTTGGTTATGTGCCGCATTTGGATCTGACCCTTCCGCCTTAGGGGATAAGGGCACTGGGAAGAGATATTGCACGATAATTGTTGGCTGAGTATACGAGACATGAGATTCAAGAGTTGCGTGTTGGGTGGGAGGACGAGAGTCGAGGGAAGAGGTGTTTGGTTTAGAGTAGTTGGTTGAAGGTTTAGTAGATTTTATCTTCATTAATCTTTAAAACTATTGATAAAGATAAACCATCAGTAAACTTCTCTAATCATCAAAGTTCCACAAGATTCTATTCTGTTATTTACAAATGTCGTCACTTATTTCACTGCACATTTTATCACCTATTCCATCATGTATTTCACCGACCATTACTTACCTTAATGCGCATAGTAATGACTTAACCAAATTTCCCCAAGGATATTAACCCCACTTAGATTGCATCATTTCTTGTCCATTTTCTTGACATTTGGTTGCTGTACATAAGAGAGCAACCTTACTGATATATGTATTTCAGCCTACTGATTCTCATACCTTTACATTCTTTGCAGGCTACTGTTCATGATTCTCTGCATTTTAATATCTTTGTATACATGCTAGTAAATTTCTTATTTCTCGAACCCACATACATCAAGCATGAAGAGTCTCACACATCAATCCTTCACATTAACTCTTTACACATTAGCTCTTGACACATAACTCTAAAGACTCTTTAGTGCATCTTGTCATCTGAGATTTCTTAGACTAATTCACATTCACCCACTTTACTTTACGAACCTTTACATAAACAATATGGACCCCCTTCAACCCTTAACTCTTTTGGGAACACTTCAACTTAGAAGCTAAACTTTGAAGATGCCTTACGATCAAAACACTCTCCCCCACCGTTAAGAGCACCTTGGATTTAACGTTTCTCTCATTACCTCGATGTACCTTTTGACTGTCGTCGCTTGCCAACTCTTCCATACCCCTTCGGCTGTTCTTTCGCCGTCTCACCTCCTCAACTCCTTTGTGATGCAGGTGATTCGAGACCCCCTCTTGAAATTTCCAGTCACGAGGTTACTTTGACCTTGCATATGACATCGTGCTTATAAGTACATGATGTGGTTGAAGTATCTGTAGACGTGGTGATTATTTCGTTGACTGGGTACTTTCTGAGTAAGGGGGTTGGATGGAGAGTCGTTTATTATTCGTTTATTATTCGACTATTGGTTTGTTTTATTTCTTGTAGTGAGTTGAATAGTTCTTGGGTTGTGAAGAGTTCTTGGGTTGTGTAGAGTTCTTGGGTTGTGAAGAGTTCTTGAGTTGAGTTGTGACGAGTTCTTGAGTGATTGCTTGGGTAGTTGAACAGTCAAAGAATAGTGAGGTTTAGTGATATGTATTATAGTATATCTACAGAGTACATACAAGTATGCAAGTATCGGTAATTTCATCGCAGTCGTTTCCATCTAGAACTTCTAGATCAACAACTTTGTGAGACAGATCACAGAATCATCACTTAGTCTAAAACCTCCTATGAAGTCATCGCAGTTACTTAAACTACCCTCCTGACATCAAAACCTTTTTGTCACTAACCTTATTTATTTAAATCTTCTCTATATGTCTGTTTCCTAAATTGTATATGCAAAACAACTACTTCTACCTACAGCTTCTCCTCTTCATTCATATCATCAATCTACTTGTCTATTCATCCACTCAAAATGGTCTATTCTTCTCGCCCACTCTATGGGCAAGTATTCTATCTCAATTCTCAGTTCACATTATAATTCACCAATATTCTTTCGTACATCCCCTTGCATTCGGCAAACAGCTCTGGTTCCAGAATCAAGTACTTACTGACTAACCGTGTAGTGTGCAAGCTGGGCAACCACATGTCCATGTTGTTGTCGTACGTCTTTAAGATCCCCAAAATGTCAAGTGCCAACTTGCGAGGGCACTCGTCCAGCACCTTGGCCTCGTGGAGTGTGATCTTGCAGAGCTTCAAGTTCACAGCAATCAATGCTGTGATCTCGTCCTTAAAGTAAACGGTTGGGATCCCCTTCAGTGGCTTGTATATGGTTGGTTTAAGGCTAATTGGAATCGTCAGCTCGAACTCACGCACTGCTTTGCAGAGCTCATGCCATTCCGGCAGCCGGTCGTCGCCTGCACCAGCGACGTTTGGTGTGTAGCACATCTCTGTCGCCTGGCAGAGATTGAGAAGCAGCTTGTAGTACCACCAGAGGGTGTACTCGCGGTTCGTGTACTGGTTGTGTTGCGGTGGACTAGCAAACTGCTTAAAGTACTCCACATCGAGTCTTTTCCAATCGGCAAGACTAAAGTAGTTGGGCGATCCCAGCTGCATCAGACTGATTTGGTCGCAGTTGAAAAGCGTCCACATGATTGGCTTGTGGAACTTGTGGTGCCCCAGGCGCGCCAGCCGCTGGAGCAACCGCATAGCAGGTTGAACGTGAACTGGTTCTGCTTGTACAAAGCAGAGCTCGTACACACAGAGAAGCGTGGTGGCTACCAAGCACCTCGGTACCATCTCGTCGTCATCAATGTGTGCGTTGATGAGGTTGATTGTCTCTTGGTAGTACTTCAATTGCAGTACTCCCGTCAGCTTGGTACGTTGGTAAGCCAACGCACTCAATACAAAGATGGAGTTTAAAAGCATCCCCGTGTCATCATACAAGGCTAAGGGTGCAACCACCTTTTGGAACGCCCCTTGGCCCAAGAACACATCGATGTTATGACCAATCTGTGTAACAAAGAGGTTGTAGAGTTCGACTTCGAGGTTGTTTTCGAGTGTTTGTTTGGTTGTTTGTGTATCCAAACGAAGAGCGCGTTCAAAACTACGGTAGAGCTCGTCAGTGGATAGTTCACCTACGTATGAGGGAGGAGCCACGCGACGTCCCACTTTGATCAGATCATTGTTCTTGTAGATTTTGTTGATACGCGGCCGCAGGTTCTTTTTGGTTTGGATCGGTTTGAAATGGTTGACGGTGGTTGGTGATACCATTGATTGTGGTGCAATGTGTTCCATGTACGAGAGTGATGGTTCGCTTTTGAATTTTGCATTTGCATATTGTGGACGCACAAAGCTCGGGGGAGGTTGTTGTCGCTGGTAAGGTATGTACGGCTGAGTTGAGTATTGGTAGACTCCCGAGTAATCATAAGTATCTTCGCGGTGATAAAAGGGTTGCGAGTTGGGTTGGTTTGGATCGTCCCATTCCAGAGGGTAGTTGAATTGTTGGTTGTATGCCGGGTTGAACTGCGGGGGTGCTGCATAGTGGATCGGCTGGATCGGCTGCATTGGTTGTGATTGTATTGGAAGGGGCTGGATCATGGGTACTGATAATGATGGAGCGTTTGGGTGGACTGATGTTTGGAGGCCCAGGGACATTCCCAACGCCAGCGCCTGCGCTGGCATTGTCAGCGCCATTCCTATACCCATTGTGTTTCCACCACCAACTGTATTACCGGTGACTCCACCAAGTATTCCTCCACCAGTCACACCGCTTGATCCAACACCAGTAACATTACCTCCAATAGCAGCCATTCCCCCACCAACAGCCCCACCACTAGTTACTCCAACCCCAAACCCAAGCTGATTGGGGAAAGGATGGACAGGAGGAGGCTGCACCAGACCAGGCTGCTCCACATACAGCGCATAATTGTAATTATAAGGATTCATCATCATCTTACCCAAATGGAAAAATCCCCAACCTAAAAGATATATATATATATATAAATTAGATAGTCCGTCAAAAATCAACTCTGTAATAGAGTCTCAAAGTTTTTTTTGAAACATTGACAAGTTTAAGAGAGCGGAAATGTTGGCTATTACACCCAGGGTTATAATAATGCCCTAGTGACACACGTTAAAAATTAGGAGCAATGTGCGGGAGTTGTAAGATATTTTGAAAGCCAAAGTATTGCCGAACACTACTGTGGACCATAAATGAATAAACGATTTGGGGAGGGGAGGAGGTAGAGTGGGGGTGGGTTGTCAAATAGCCAAACAAAGAAAAGGTGTGTAAAAGGAGTAAAATATATGGAAAGAAAGGAGAAACAAACAAGACACAGACTCAAGGCCAGACACAAGACACAGGCCTCAAAAGCCAAAGTCCCCCAACTTGCTCAAAATCAAAAGTACTTGAATTATAATTTCACGTGACACATGCGAGGCTAGTAAGGGGATCAATTATAATTGGAGCGAGGTAGGGATAAGGCAGATGAGGGCGTTGCCGCGAGGAGCTCCGTGGGCGCCGTTTCGATACAGCAACCGCTTTTTTTCCTTTGTCAACCACTGCCAGATTCTCCTTGTGAGTGGATGGTTGCCCTGTTGCTTGCAGCAGCCTTGACTACCCCGGCTCTGGACCCCATCAGAAAGCTAAATCAAGGGAGGCGTAGCTTTGCAGACGCACAGCTTAATGCTCTCACTAAATAAAATCTTCGCTCGGTAAATCTCTCCCTAAACTTCTACAGATGTTAAAAAATTCTCCCAAAGCGCTCACAATTCTTGTACGAATGTTCCGCTAGGGCTTCTGGCTGCAGCTCGGGGGGTTATTGTTCTGGGTCTTGTTTGGTCGACTGGGCTGCCGATTGGGATGTGTCAGATGGAATACTTGTTGTTTCCTTTGGTTTCAGATTGGTGGTGACTAATGTTTGAGATCTGTTTGCGTTGTAGGTCTGTGTTATTTATGTATTGTCTTTGATTATCGGTTGTTTTCTTGTATTTGTGTTTTGTTTGTAACTTTTTGGATAGGGCAAGCGATGGTAAAAGAGAGAGATTTGCTTGAGATTGGGTTTGATTTTGGGTTTGGGTTATGGTTTGGCTTTTGAAAGGAGTACCGATTCTAGGTTATGAGCTTACTTAATATATCACCCACCAGGGGTGGGGCAGAAAGGAGATGGAGAGATGGTAATGGTGATAGTCTTTCTGGATATCATACATATGAGGTGATGCTCGATGCATCGAAATAAAATCCAAAATATCCGTATCTACGCATAGTTGTAGAATATTATGGCCAACCGATTCCGCATATGTTGATAGACGCGTGCAGTGCAGAGTTGAATCAATTCTTGATTAGAATCTGAGTCTCGAACAAGATGTTGGGGATATGCACAATGGGTAATGAGTATTTGTGTCAAGTGTCAAAATTGAAGGCGGATTCGATGGGTACGAGAATACTGATTTGATATCAAAACCTATTGAAAGGTTTATTGATTGGCCTGATAACCTCAAAACCAAAGAGAAAGAAACAACTCCATGTTCTTTTTTTTCTTCTTTAAGAATGAAATTTCAATCAAATCATTGAAAATCTTCATAACTTGGTTGTCAATTGCAATGATATTCATGAAATGAAGTTAAAAAAAAAAAAAATCAAGGTTTGGACTCTTCGCCGCTCCGCTTTTGTACAAGCAATGTGGAAAAGGTTAAAAAATAGTCACAGATAGCTTTAGAGGAAAGTTTAATCTGACGATAGGACGCTTTTGGAGATGTGAAACTTATCGTTGGATGTGAAACGTCTTGGTGAGTGTGAAACGTCTTGGTGTAACAAGTTTTACAATAGAGATGAGTTATAGGGTCACATGGGATATTTACATTAGTTTATATTTGGATTCAATGGGAAGTTATATGATAAGACGTCCAGCATGATTATAATCTGGTTATTCTTAGAATATCAAGATAGCACGTCATGAGTTCAGATTGGGCTAAATTCTAAATAATAAGGGTGATAATTTAGAATATGATTATTTGAGTAGATTGAGTAAAGTCTGGAAAGGAAAGAAGCTGGAGGCTACTGGATAAAGTAGTTTTGAAAATACCAATGGAGTTGATATTATTCAACCTTTTTAGTGTCTGAAAGGATTTGTGAGAGTCTGGTGGTGATTGCGGGGTTAAGAATAGTTACTGGAGAGAGTGGTCTGACCTTTTTGTATTATTATTAAACTAATTTAATTATTATAGGTTGGGATTTAATTCCAGCAGCAACACGATGATAGAGGAAGTCATAAGCTTATTGTTGGGTGGTGAGTAGTGTTTAGAGTTTGTATAATGGACATAGGGAAATTGGTAATTTCATATTGTTATTAAATATTTGACCCATTCTTGTGAGACTTCATGATCTTTTGATTTAATTGCTATCACAGTCTCAAAACTTAATATTGACGATGCCAGAATAATAATCGACACATTATTGTAACTACAGAAATACATCAAAGAAAGCTTAGATATTTAAGGGTGAATATATAATGGATGATGACTTTCAGTTCAAGTGTAAAAACATACGATTTACTACAGTAAGCCATTTTGAGCCATTAAATCGGAAACCTTTCGATCTAATGCTTTAATATTGAGCAATTAATTTTTTAATCTAAAGCTCTTCATTTGATGGCTTTAATTTGAAGCCTTTGTATATAATATACTAAAAGATCGTAGTGGCTCAAATTTACACATTTTAACAATAGCACTTGTGTATTATCTCTCTTGATTTCTATAATATACTATTACGTTTATTCTCTACTTGATTCTCTACTTGGTTGCCAACATTTATTTGATTGCCAATACATACCTTTACCACTGTCTTCTCATCATAAGATGCAGCTTTGAAATTCAAAATTTCAACGCGTGTGTTTTGGTTCATTATGTCTAAAGAATTCACCATCTTCGTTATAGATCCAACAGCTGTGGATACTAATGGGATTTCCACTTGGAATGACCATTGCTCTTCACTTCTTTTGAAAAACAGAAAGCTGGATAGAATCGCTTTATCTTTTAAAGATACTGTTCATTATAAGGACCAACAATTCACGTATGCCGACTATAAAGAATACACTCAACAATTAACACCAGGCGATTCTTATGGTGTTGATGCTGTTTTATCAGCAGTAGACACATTCCGTGAAAAGGTTCATTTGAAGTTCCTACGCAACTTGGTCATTATAACCAACGATCACTTGGGTGACCTCTCTAGTGTAAGTGCATTCATAGAGGCAAACAATATAAACGTATATGTTGTTTCTGCCAATGACCCTGGAATCAACGACTACACCTTCATACCATCTAACCTGGACCTCTCCAAATCAACATGTCTCAAGAAACCCCAAGAACGCGTCATCCACAATGGCAAACTCAAGTTTGGAAGAGACGTGGAAAATGACGACTCAGAAAAAGTGATCTCAATTGACATCCAGGTGTTTTCTGCCGTGAAAACAGAGTCTCTCATCAGCGGTCACGATTATATTGTAGACAACAATTCACTTCTGCAGGTCAAAAGACAAACAAAGTACTACATAAAACGATACGAAAAAGAAGAGGAAGATGACGATGCTAACGATTCAGATGAAGAAACATTGAACATCACTAAGGAGTTCGTGGATGGCTATACCCATGGGTTCAAGTACCTGAAAAGAGATATAATCTCTCTTTCAAAAGAATTGGGTGACATTGCCAAATTCCCAACCAATGCTGGCATGGATATCTTGGGGTTTATCAAAAAAATAGACTTCCCATACACCTACTTAATGAACGAGTCACTTTATGTGGTTCCTACTAATAACTCCATGCTGAATCTCCTTTCATATAAGGCTTTCGCAAAGTCATTGATTGAATTGGAAGCGTTGGCATTGGTAAGATATGTTCCTCTGTACATGGCTGAGGTTAGCAATTGCGTATTGGTACCTCAATTGCTCAGTACCTCTAATCTGGACCCAACAAACTTCTCATACGGATTGTTCATGATCCGCATTCCGTTCAAAGAAGATGAGAAAATTGGAAGATTCAAATACTTCAAAGAAGTAGATGAAGACTTGAACGGATTGATGGAAGAGTTCATTGAAAGCAAGGACTTGGATAAAGAAATTGAAGGAAAGGAGAATAAAATTGACACCAAAGACTTGACAAATGACATTGTATCTCACCAAAAGTTAAACATTTTGCACAGTGAAATGGTTAATGTGCCTAGAAGAAAACGTCAACATACAAATGCCACTGATAAATTGTATGTGAGTTCACCAGCAATCGCAAAATTCAACAGTTACCTCAAGAAATTGGTAGCCAACTCGGTAAAGCATGAATCGTTACTTGAATATACAAACAGAGACGAAGTTGTCGGAGAACTTGCAGGCGACAATTTGATGCGTTTGAATAATATCTTGCTGTATGATAGTATAAGTGAAGAAGGAGATTGGTTAGAGGAAATCAATAAGGATTCGATAGAGATAGCAAAGAAATTAGTACAGAAGGTGGACGTGACTTTTATGATGCCAAAGAAAAAGAAGGTCAAGACTGAAAACGGTGAGGAAGATGCTCTTGCAGGGCATTTCGATATCGATGATGTTCTTAACTTTTGAGAGATCCGCTGTTGAATGAGTTAAATTTACGTACGAGAATCAAATGATAAATGTCTATTGTTACAGGTGTAGTTCATGAATGATTAATATTCAACAGATGTTTTACTTCAGCCTATAAATTGGCTTTAAAGGATGAATGTAACATCTTTCATGTGTTATTCTTAATTTATATGTATTTACAAGATACCATTTTGTTGATAAGGTATAATTATGGAATACTGTGAAACTTCAAGTAGTAATACCAATGCAACTGTCACATTACTTCTTCCTTCATGTCATAAGCCTCATTTAATACTTGAATAAAGTATTTTTATAATCATATTCCCTATCCTTTGCAGTTCTCTTTCTATGTTTAGCCTTTCCAGTTCCATCATCTCCCAAACTATTCACTATTCTCTCGTTTACCTTCATTTCCAGTACACGTTCCTTTTCTTGTGTGAACAATTCTCTTAATGTGTCTGTGTTTGATTCAATGATCGCATTAAGGTCAAACAACCCCTTATACTTTACTGATTTACCTTGTGTCCAAAGTGAGAGCCAGTGAGCAGCAGTTCCCATCTCATCAAACTCTCCATTTCTAGCTTGGCCTCTACTTTTAGCAATATTCAACAACAATTCATCTATAGAATTGGTTGGCTTCTCCATGTACTCTCTATATTTCCCTCCGCTGGGGTCTTGTAAGTTAAGCAAGAATAAAAGGTAATCTGCTAATATCACAGGGTCGATGAAAGATGAATGGACACATCCAACAAGTCCTAATGCCATCATTGTTTCCATGCTATTCACTGTAGGTAAGAATACCCCAGGAGTATCATAGACTAAAATATCAGGTTCCTTACTCAACCTAATAATCTCAGATGTGTTCCTAGTTACTCCAGGTTGCCCTCCTGTTCTAGCAACCTTTTTTATCTTAGTAGAGATACCTTGGTTCTTCAACGTTTTACCGTAACCGACTTCTCTTAACGTGTTCACCAACGTAGACTTACCTGTATTTGGCATTCCTACAATCATAAGCCTCATGCCCAATGGCGGTGGGGGTGTCATTTCGTAGTACCTCTCAGTGATTGTACTAATAATCTTCTTGACATCATTCTTATTTCGACTATCAACAAGCATATACTCTTCACACATCAGACCATGCCACTTGTCGAGTAAATCTTTCCGTATCACCAGCAAATCCTTCTTCCCATACAAGATCAACTTTGGTTTATGGCCTAGCACCCTATCGATGAGGACATTAGTAGTTGAAAATGGAGCACGGCAGTCTCGAACCTCAACAACCATATCGATCTGAGGTGCCAAATGACCAAACCTTGTGAGTGCTTTCTGATGGTGACCCTTAAAGTTCAGCAACGTTAGGTTGTACTCTGGAAATATCCTCCTTGGTATGAACTTCATCTTTGACTTGAAAATGTTTCTACTAAAAAAAAGACACCATTAATGCCTTTGATAACGTTTACAGGACTACCTAGTTCAGGTAAGACTACATGGGCCAAGAAGCTACAAGCTGCTCTTGAAGAGAAGGTTAAGCAAGCCCAACAAGATAACGGCCCTGGACATAACTACTCTGTGGTATATCACTCCGATGAGTCTTTAGGCATCGCACATAATGCATACACCGAATCGAACTTGGAGAAGAATGCCCGTGGTACTCAGATGTCTGCTATCAAGAGAGACTTGAGTCGTTCCAACTTTGTTATTTTTGACGGTTTGGCGTATATTAAAGGTTTCAGATACCAGCTCTTTTGCGAGGCCAAAGGAGTTGTGACTCCACATTGTTTGATCCATGTAGTGAGTCTGTTAGAGAAGAGTCTTGAATGGAACGAATTGAAAAAGGACGGTTCTGCATGGCCGCCTGAGTTGATCAAACAGTTACATATGAGATATGAAGAGCCAAATGATACTACCAGATGGGACTCACCTTTATTCACTGTAGTTACTGATATTGATGAAGATTTACCTTTAGAGGAAATATGGGATACGTTGGTATTAAAGAGACCACCTCCACCAAATGCTGCTACTCTTGTCAAACCTACCTCAGGAAATGACTTCTTGCAGGAGTTGGATAAACAGACTCTGGGAGTAGTGGGAAAGATTTTACAACATCAACAGTTGCAACTGATAGGTGGTGACGTGATGATTCAACAAGGTTTATTTGTTGAAATGCCTGCTGTTTCTGTGAGTACAGCACAACTCCAGAGAATAAGGAGAACGTACATTAGTTTGAACAGAATGAGAACTGTCGATGTAAGTAGAATTACCCCATTGTTTGTTGATTATTTGAATAAGAGTTTTGAGTAACCTGAGAGTATAAAGAATTTTAATGAACAGTATCATCAGGGTTTCATCTGGACTTATAGTTTACAGCTGCTCCAAAACTAAAATCATTCTATTTTATAGACTGCATTAATATTATTGGCTTAATTGATTTATTACTGGCAATATCCAGTTATTGTAATGTAGATTATTTCCCATGGTTCGGGTTTCAGGACTAAATAAAATCCTTTATACTAGAGCACCGTCAACAGTACAGTATATTATTTATACTCATTGGAGTGGTTGAAGGACATCTCCATTGAGTGTATTTTTTTAGTGCGTATTCTTTGAAGATGGCTGCAAAATTCTTATTAATGGACCGTATTCTTCTTGAAAAATCACCATTCTCTACTCCGAGGAGTCTGTTGATTTCAGTATAGTGTCTTAGAGTGGGGAGTATCTTTTCATTACAGTTGACTTGCTTCAGAAGATTCTAGTTTCTAGCAATATCATCTCCAACATCGTTCATAAGCCTTTTTAAAGTCCTTCAATTCACATGAACTCTCTGATCGATTATCATTCGCATCGAGCAATTACACGATCTAAGTGTGAATTTAATACAATAAACTCAACACAGTAAACTTAATACAGTATTACTCATCTTACTAGTATTTATATATGCATTCCATTTCTATCCATTATTACAAAATAATTAAAAGGTTAAGTTCAGCAGAAAGATTAACGCTTTCTAGTATTCTGCCACTTGTAATATGTTCTTCCACTCAGATCAACCAATTTCCTACTTCCACCCTTCTTCATTAATTCAGTCTTCAATGTCAACTCTTGCTCAACTTCGCTCAATTCCTTTTCTCTCTTTAATCTCAGCTGCAATAACTTTAATCTGTTTAATTTTTCTTTATTCTGTTGGTCTACTAATTCATGGTCGTCTTGTTGTTCAAACAATCTTTGGTTACTTTGAAGCTGGTCCAAGCGCAATCTGTTCTCTCTTCTGTCTAACAACTTTGTGTCTGTCTTGAAGAATGCTTCTGGTGTCAAAGTCTGTTGTTCTTCTACACTGTCAACAAAAACAGTATGCTTTCCCCCAGCTTTCAAGTCCAAGTCTTCCTTTTCCTTTTGAATCTTTGCAGTCTCTTGTAGCCTCAAGGTCCTTACATAGTTGATATCTTGTGTCTTCAACAACTTCAACTGGTCATTGTTCATCTCCACTCCACCTCTTTGCTGCATCAAGATCCCATCATCATCGGTCTTCCTTTTAGTCATAGCATGGTAGTACTCATCTGGGTTATATTGCAGAGCCTTAACCTTGAGTGCTTTAAGTGCATTCTGTTTCTTGTGGTAGTCATCTGCTCTCAACTTGTAATCCTTCTTCTTTTCAAGGAGCCCGAAACGGGACCTACTCAGAACCTGAGAACGCTCCTTGTGCTGTTTCTTCTGAACGTTATGTACTAACTTGGCCATGCTGAGATGAGCTTTACTTAAAAAATTAAAGTGAATTAAAGTGATGCCTACGACATTTTAAATCTGTCTATGAAGCGACATTGTGTTGATAATTTTTCAAGTACTTTTTGATCACGACATTTATTTTTGCTAGCAAGTAGTCATGATTTCTCGAGTTGTTTTACGCAGAGGAATACAGGGGAGGCTCCTTAGTGGTGTTACTCGTCGAAACTTTAGTATTGAAAGTCAAGTCGAGTCGAAAGAGAAAGTAGAATTGAACCCACAAAAGGAGGTAGAAGAGGAGGAAGAGGAATCAAGTCCTTGGTACCTTCGTGATGATTCATCGTCGCCACTTCTTGAGAAGAAACAGATTGAACTTCCAACAGTTCATGAAAGTGCACCAGAGTCAGTCTCGTCTTTCCTAAATTTGCTTGGGTACGAGTATGGGCTCTTGGATATTATGTTGTTTGATTTAACTCTACTCCCAGAGTCGCATCTGTACTCGCTGAAGAATCAGTTGGTTGATTATGTTATGATTGCAACAGGAAAGTCTGAGAAGCACATCTACAAAGCGGCAACCGAATTAAGACATCATATCAAACACACGCATGGTCTTTTGCCGGTATTGGAGGGTATGGTTTCTGCTGGTATTTCACCAGTAGCCCGTCGCCGTTTACTACGCCGTGCACGTAAAGGACCACCTGCTACTGATAATGAATACGGAAAAGCTCCTAATAGTTGGATCATGTTCAACACTTTAACTGACAATATACACATCCATCTCATGACTAAAGAACGCAGAGAAGAGTTGTTGTTGGAAACAGTATACTGCCCTGAAGAAGACTTGCCCAAGTACGAAAGACAAGACACGTTCATGAACAACCTGGATGATATTTTCATTGGAATCAAACGTAGTATGCATACCTCTACGGCTTTCCGTATGCAAAACTCGAGCGTAATAAGACAATTATCGCAAACTTACGATAGTATGGTACAGAGTGAGAAGTTAGATAAGAAAGCCTTCAACTCGGAATTTGACGTTTCAGAGGCTTCTTTTAAGGCCCATAATGTTAGGTACAAGTTCTTCAGAGCATTACATTTAACTGGAAATGCAACATTTTCTGAGGTGGAACAAGCCATCATTGACAAATATACCGATTTACCTATCATTTTAACAGCCAAACAGGGTGACATTGAGAAGGAAATTACACAGGATATTGTAAACTATACTAAATTGCTCATTGACTCTCCTGCGTTCCCAAGAGAAGAGGCAATCGGTAAGCAAGCAGATGAGCAATTGGACAGGTTATCACAGTTTATCAGTAAAATAAGCCGTTTTGGCCCACCACTTGAACTTTTGCTGAATGCTGAGTTCATCCCACTCCTCTTGAGATTGTCGTTTTCTGAAAATTCGAACTTTATTGGATCTGAATTGGTTAATGATATCATTTACAAAGATGCAAAGATCCCACAAGATTGGAATGACAAGGTGATTTCTTTGGCTTCAAATAGGGCTAGAGATGTCATAGATTTGATAAAGTACCATAATAAAGCATCCCATCTCACACCTACTTTAGCTTACAGAGAATTAGTGCTTCAGATATACGGAAATGCAGGCAAGTGGGAGCAGTTCTGGCGTGAATGGGATAACTCCTTTGGAACATTAGAAAATAGATCATTGGATAAAAAGTCTAAAGTGTCCGTTTGGGTCAGACTTGCCGTGTACCTTGCTGCACGCAATGACAAATCATCTCAAGTACACTTTCTCTACAACTACTGGTCTCCCTTGTTGGGGTCTGGGCGTACGTTTATTGAGGACTATGAAAAGAATGGTCTGCAATTCGCAAACGATGAAGAGGAATACGCATTCCAACGTGCTATGCTACATATCTTGAAGAACATTCAACAGGGAGATAAGAACTCTGCATTCACAAACATAGCTGAGTTTGTCCAGCTGTTGTAATGATAATAGAGACAAGTATTACACTGAGATATATAGATAAGTAAGTAGAGAACGACACTCGTTCTACATGTATATAAATTTAACAAGGATTCAAACAAGAGGATAAACTTTAAAGGGACATAGTATATCACAACCCAATATTACTATCACAATCAAACTGAGTTAATTCTTCACAGCAGACTAGACATTCTACACGCTCCTCTTCATTCATCTTAACCATCACAAGATGAAATGTCTCTTAATCTGTTGATTTTCTTACAAGACGCGCTTCATTTTCTCGATATTTTATATAATGAAGACAATCATGGATCCACCAAAGATGGAACAGCTCGGTTCTACTACAGGTGAGGCTGACGTAACTACTCTCAAACGAGAGATCAAAGTCTGGGAACATGAATTTATGAGAATCAATAATAGACAACCTTCCAAACAAGATGTCAAGTCTAATGAAAAGGTTCATCAATTGTACAAGCAGTATCGAGGGTTAAAGGAGGGCCCACCGAAACAGAAGCGGCCTGTACTAGTACACAAGAGTCCACCTCAGGAAGCTCTGCCTATCAAGCGAAAGCCGAATTACCCATTGAATATATTTAATAGTGATGATGAACAAGTAGCGAATACGAAGAATGCTGAATTAGGGCCTACCCCACAAGCTCATGGGAAAGTTCTTCTGATATTTGACTTCAGGATGACCCCACCAGACTCATCTCCATTGAAACATAAAGTCGTTAAGCAGTCTCCAATGGCCCAAACTGACGTCTTCAAAACCCCTACCAAAATCAAGATTCCACCAATGGAGTTCCAAAGCCCGCGCAGCGTAAAGCGGAGCGTATCTGAAAAGTTGTCACTGCTAGCAAAGCAAAACCCAACAACACCTGTGAAAAATTTAGAAACACATCTGCTAAAAACACCACAGTACTTGGCAACTAAGAATGTGGCTTCATTTGAAGTGGTCACACCAACAAAACAAACCACCTTAGGATTCCTGGTCTCACCATCACCATTGAAACCACATAGATTCCTCACAAAAAAACTCACAGACATGTTCAACGAAGTGAAAACGATCCAAGAGGAAGGATTGCCGAACGAAGAATTCTCAGCCGACATACTAGAAGCGGAAGAAAAGGAAATGGAAGAAGAAGACGATTCACAACCTAGGAAACGAAAGTTTACCCAGAAGAGAACTACAAGAAGATGGAAAATCAAACCAAGACTCGGTCCTAATGCTGAGGAAGAGAAACAAACCAACGTTCATGAGGAAATCGCCAAAATCACTAAGGACAAACAAGAAGAACAACAAACATACATTAATTCAGATGAGGAAGAAGAAGAAGAAGAGTCAGGAAGCGACAACGAAGTGTTCAAGAGTAAGGTGCCTAAGAACACTAAAGGAATGATTAAACCAATCAGTAATAACTACCAACGACTTAAAATCAATGACCCAAGGACAAAAGCGTTCAAGAGACGAATGAGACGTTAAGTATAAGGTTTAATAGAAGTACTTGTATTTTTTGCAGCTAAGTCGTATATCTAAAGAAAGGGTTCTCCCTGTCAGTCAAGTCAGCGAACTCGATATTTTCTATCATGTCAAATTCTGTGGTGTCAACGTCAGCGTTGTCTCTCTTTTTGTTTGCCCACTTGTACATAAAGTAAAGCACAACCAAATCCACAAGAGCAACACACAAGAACGCGACCATACATACAGTGGCAGTTTGATATCTTGGAGCTTCTGAAGCGATAAAGGTTTGTGGTCCAATCAAGTTACCCACACAGTAGGCAACCAACAAGATTGCATTCACGGTGACCTTCTTCGTGTGACCAGCAACATTCGAAGAAACGCACGATAATACACAAATCATTCCCAAAGGTGCAATAAGTGAGAGCACCATACCACACAATTGAGCTTGTTGAGACGATGCAAAAGCAAGCAAAGATGTTGCCATTACTGTCAATGCGGTTGCAAAAACAGCCATTGGAATTTTGGAATTGAAGTATTGTGCAATAAGTGCCAACAATGGACACCCAAGTAACTCCACAGCACCACCTGGCATGTTATAAAGTAATGACTTTTGGGTAGAGTAACCTAATCTCTCATTCAACAAGATCGACCCAAAATTCGTACTACCACCATTAGGAATGTTCTGGGTAACAGCAAAGAATGCTAACAACCATGTATTAACATCAGTGAATGCTTCTTTAAACTGGTACCACTTGAAGGACTTGTTACCGAAACCTTGCTGGTTTGCTCTGATACGGGCAATAACCAACCTCTTGTCCTCCTCAGTCAAAAACCACGCAGTGGCAGGCGTGTCTGGTAAATGCAAAAAGATAGCTATTCCCAAAGCAACAGTCAATACACCAGTAATGATAAAGACTAATTTCCAGGACTCGATAGCATGACTATCAGCATTCTTAGCTAATCCGTAGGCAATACCACTACCAACAATAGCACCAGCTCCGTTGGAAGAAAACCACAATGCAGTTCTCATGAAAACTTCCTCTTTTCTGTAGTACTGACCAGTTACGATAACAAATGCAGGAGTAATAGATGCCTCCAACATCCCCAATATGGTTCTCAAAGCAATGAACCCCGCGTAGTTGGGGGTAGCATGTAAGCACAAAACAGTTCCCCAAAGTACAACGAACACAGAGACGGTTTTTGCAACTGGGAACCGCTGCAAAAGCCTCACGGCAGGGAACTCAAAGAACAAATACCCAAGATAGAAGGCGGAGCCGGTCCAGGAGTACATGTCACCCTTCATTCCCAAGTCTTTACGCAACCCTAAAATAGAAGCATAAGAATTAGACAACTTGTCCATGAACTGGAAGCAGTAAAGCAAGCACATCAATGGCATCAAGTACAAGTCGATTTTCCAGAGCAATTTGCGGTCACGAACAGGATCAACCTCCTCGATCGTGTTGTCAATAGCATATTTCATAGCCTCGTCAACATCACCGGTAATGTTGACTTGTTTTCCGGTGTGAGGTGACATGATTTGGGTGATATGGTTCTTGTTGTCAATGTCTTCCTTGGTCATGGAAATGACCAAGTCACTTCCAACCTCATGTTTTTGGTCGTACCCCATAGCTTTCTATGTTGAGGAATAGCTATTTGCAAAGGGTTACTCTACTTTATATACTTCTCCACTATACCAATTTAATCACCCCCGCCAAATATTCTCCATTATGTAGCTCGGGGCGAAATCGGTCACCGGTGTATAAATTATTGGACAACTAACCATGATAACACTAAAATGGAATCTTATCTGGTTCTACAAACCATGACAATTAACCAAATGTTCGTTGGATAAACATGATAAGGTTTTGTACGCCTTTCCTTGGCAAGTTGAGAGTTTGAACGTGTATTTATATCAAATATTTGACTCTCTCGCCCTACCTTATTGATACCATGACTTCATCTCTACTAGTGCCATGTTGTCATCGCTTCTTTATTATTCTTTATCTCCAAATCAGATGCTACAGATTTTTACATATTCAAAAGAAAATAAATCTTGATCTTGTGCTAGGTAGATCTCCTCATGGTATCACTCATTTAGCCTGGTATCTATCCCGTTAAATCATTAATTATATCAAGACTTTTCTCTCTGTCTATCTTGTGTTGATTGACAGCCTTGGCTGAAGTTGACAGCTTTAACTTTCCCGATTGGGAACGCATTTGATATGCGCGTATGGGATTAGAGCAATGTAACATTAGAACTTGAATGTTACTAAATAATGAATAATGCCTTACTTATAGTTAGCTATTATTGTAGAAAGCTATAAATGAATATTTCGTACAAGGCTGAATTTCTCATGATTAGATTAGCTTTATCTTTTTACTCAAAGTTACTTTTTAATAAAAATTTAATGCAACTAGTGGCCAAACTCGGAAGATTTATTAAGTCACAGGGCCTGATAAACTCAATGCAGGTATCGGTATTATAAAACCTATCAAACTTTGGTTCGATTAGCAACAAGATTGTGTTTTTAAAAGCCTGTACAGGAGCTTTCAACTTGGACACAATAATTTTGCTGATAGTAATTTGCAGATCCAAATAACGCTAATCTTAGTGAACCAGAACTCTTCAAAGTGATACAGCAATCCTGAATTTTAATCTCTTGCCCAAAGCCTTTGATTTGATGAACACATTAAGCTATTGAAACATCATTCTAAGTTTAACTTTGAAAATTAGTACATTTACTTGAGCACGGCTGCAAACTAATAAAGAAAAAACATCAACGTTTATCTTTACTGATAAGCAGTTTTCCATTACTTTTATAACATTTATGTACCTTATGTTGTTAAAAAAAATTCAGCATCTTCAACCTAGTTAGCGTGTTTTCATCATCGTGAACATCTTGCATAGTGAAAGATATTTAAGTTGGTACCATTTTTGATACACTTGTGGGCTTAGCTCAATCAAATGGCTTAGCTGATGCCTATTCGGAAATCAAGAATTTTAACATTAAAAGTAAGAACTACAAAGCTAATAAATAAGGGAAAGCAAAAGCCAGCAAGTATAGTCCAATATTCTTAAGCGACAGTATTGAAATCTTCTTTCTCTTCAATAAAAGGAACTTCTGATAAGATTGGTATCCATGTACGGCTTCAATATGTCCATTCTTGCTCTTTCAGCTTCATCTTCAATCTCGTCGTCTTCTTCATAACTGAAGTAGACCATACGAGAATTCCCTTTGTATAATGGCTCCAAGCTGCCACACAAGTCTACTATAGATTGAGTTTCCAATTCCTCATTCCCACCCAAGTTAATTGACTTGAGGGCTTTACTTGAGCTTATCACTGTTATCTTCAGTATTGAATTATCCAGTAAATTGATAGCCACAAGGTTTTCTGGTACTTCTAGAGTATTCTTTGCAAGAAATTCTCCAAGGTCATTCTCATATAACTCTAATTCAATCAAGTTCTTCAACCTTGAAAAATCACCTTGGAGTTTTACTATGGCACAGTCTGTAAGTGAAATACTCTCAACTGAAACAGGGAAGTTGTTCCAATCTATGGTATTCAAATCAAATCTAGAGAGGTGCACATGTCTAAGATTGGAACAACTTTTGAAGGATGGCTGGAAATTTAATTTGCCTTTTGAATTATTCATTAACTTCAATTGTTCAATATTTGGAAAACTTAATTCCATCGAAGTGCCTTGATCTTCTATGGTCCAATTTAAGTATAAATAGGCATGCCTTACACTTGGAGGAATTAAATCAAAAAGATCAGAAGGAGATTTGCAAGATATTTTGCCTTCTAAAACCAATTCTTTAAGATTTGGTGGTAAAGATACTTCAAATTGCTCGAAATTTCTTAAGATTAAGGATTCCAAATTAGGAGTGGTAATGATATTCATTTTTTCATTGTTAATCGGACCAAAAACTAAGAGCTTCTTCAACTTATTCAACTTTCCAACATCAAATTCTGCCAGTTCAGCATTCAATGATATCTGTTCAAGTAACCGTGGTAAGAATTCTGCAGATTCTAAACAAATATCGCTCAACTTGTTGTCATTCAAATCTAAGTATTTTAAGTTCTCCAACATGTGTAAATTACCTTGAAAACTAGTAAGTTTGTTAAACGATAGATTTAATGCATGGAGTTTTTGCGGCCACTTCACATCTTTTATAGTTGTAATTTCCATATTGCTTAAATTTAGAAGCTTTAACAGATCTGGAAGATGTAAATTGCTAACAGAAATTAACGGTGAACGGTTAATAAGCAAGAGTTTCAAAGTGGAAGGAAATTTGAGCTCATCAATATTGAAATTGGTCAGGGCAATCCTTAATTCTACTAATTTTGTAGGGATCTTTAAATCGACAAGAATATTTTTTGTTGATTCATCTTCACTCAGTTCCAGATCGTCTTCATCTTCTAACCAAGAAAACTTTCCAGAACCAATTTGAAGGTTTCTTAATTCCAACACTTTTAAGTTTTCTGGGAAGCAGAAGTCTTTAAGTTCTGGACAGTAGTTAATTTCAAGGGTGTGTAATTTGTTCAATTCCAGGACACCGAGTATATCAGTGGTAGAACTGCAGTTGGATACTTTCAAAGTAGTCAAGTTCTTTGGGAATATTATATTCTTAAATGTTTTAGCGTGGATAGAAGTTAAATGTAATACTTCTAGGTTGTGCAACAAACTTAAATCGACAGTGGTATCAGCATTGATCTCACCAGAGAACAGGAGGGTTTTCAATTTCAGGAAATGAAACTTGTAGATGGGTGAAGAGCTTGTTTCAATTGTTAAAGAAAGGGAATGAAGATTAGGAGGAAGATTTAAAAGTCTTTCTGCTGTCACATAACCCTGTACACTCAAATCTTTCAAAGTATTCAACTGGTCAATGCGTTGAGTAAAGTATGTATCAGGTTTGGGGTCTTTGTAGAGAGAATATCCCATTTGTAGGGACCTTAATGTTGTTGGAAACTTGAACGAGGTATGATTCCATTCCGCCAAATGTTCCGTTTCAAACCTTATACGTGAGATATTATAAGGTAATTCGGAGAGTAAGTTTACCTCTTCAAAGTACTTCTGTGGTGTGTGTATTAGCTCGTGATTTTCTAGTTGGTCTTCAACATTAACGATGATAGACTTTGCCTTTTTCAAAACTTCAGGGTAACATTCATGAGCAAGAAACAAGTTAAGGTACAGACTGAATTCTATCTTGTTGGGCACATAAACTGATTGGTTCAATTCAAGAAACCTGAGAAACGAGAAAATCGTGGGGAAAAAGGTTGAATTCGAGACGTACCTTCCCCCAAATTCATCGTCAATGCTGTATTGATTCATGTGGTACACACCATTGGGAGTTGGTGGTAAGAAAGCATCGCTTGAGAGTACATTCAGACCACAACAACTGTCTGCTGTGTCTTCGACGCCTACTTCAATATTCGAATAGTACGCTTGGAACGCGTAACCACCAACACTTGGAACATCTACTAAACACCCAATTTCTTTGTTCAGTAGATTATCTAAAACCTGATAAACAACTTCTTTTGGTAACTTGGCTATTAACTTATCCATACTTGTAGGGGCGGTGGCAACGTTTTTCTAAAGAAAGTAGGAAAGTGGTAAAGTTTTAAGTGATTTTATTAAAATTCTTGGACTTCAATATACGAAATTGCACAAAATGTTCACTTCACAAAGCATATGTTCGTATTGTACATGCACAATGACGGTGTGGATACAATGTTGGGTTAGAATTGAAGTTTGCCATCATTGACCAGAGGCAGTGTATTCATCTGAAAGGTTCATGTCATCAGTACTTGGTACTTGGAGTATATGTTTCTAAACATGAGTATACCAAAATAAAGTTTCCCGTAAAATTTTTATAGTTAATCCAATAAACATTTTTAATATCTTATACTCTTGAGTGTTTTTGTACTAATCTTCAAACCTATTAGGATTGATATTAGACACTTCTTCTCGCAAGGCACAGATAACCACTGGTAATGATTGTGACCTCTAGTGTTAGGAGACTTGACAACTGGCACACATACAGTTTGAATGTCTCGCTTGTTATCTGTTAATGAAGTCTCATGTAAGTCGCACCGGAATGATGAGGACAATTCAATCAAACTATAGAGGTTAACCTTAATGCGAAAAGTGAAATGTGAGTACAACTTCAGCTAGCTGGGGCAATGCTAAGGCAATACTAGGGCACTAATAGGGAAATCGAAGTTTCTCGTCAAATAAAAAATGGTTGCAAATTTAATTTAAATCGGCTGCAGAATTGTGTACTATCAATTGATAAGAATAATTATGATGAATTTAAGGACATTGCAATAACTACTACTGCAAGTTTTATGTAAATGACTAATACATTTATTATTAAATTACGACTTAAATGTCTGAATAAATAGAATGAGCTCTTTAATCATTTCTTAGTAAAAATGAGAGCTAGAATTTTGATTGATGGCTTTAGTAAGCGGTGTTTTGAAGTAATCAACTTTAAAGTAACATGTATGTAAGTAAACCAAGGACCTCATTCCTGTGACCTACTTTTGAATATGGTTTCTTTGTGCCCTGTATTAAATGTTGAACTCTTCCTTAGTCCTAAGAATTCCTCAAACCTTCAATGGTGTGAAACATCTCCTAAAGAAATTTAAAATGTTCATCTTCAATAACATCATTAAATTGTGCTTCTGAAGTAAAAGGAGTTCAGGTTCCTCATTCATTTGGATGAGTTTCTCTAGTTCTTTTACCTTCAATGTAAGCCTTTTTCGTACAAGTTTTTCTCTTATACCTAGAAGTAAAACAACACCAACTATATAACACAATCCCCCTAGTATTTGGGCATGCAAGTAAGGCATTGAAGCTCCATTTTGGACCAATGAAAAGGCAATCGCAGCAGACACCAAACCAATAATCGAATTGAGTACATTCATTCCTGCCCACGCAGCAGTTTGTTTAGCTTGAATGGGGCTACCCACGAACAAGTCTGTGCACAATGGCATTGCCATAGTTGGAGATCCACCTATAGTAAGTCCCAAAAGTATACTGAG
The DNA here is from genome assembly GCA_030568835.1 of Kodamaea hsintzibuensis (nom. inval.). Lineage (NCBI taxonomy): Eukaryota > Fungi > Ascomycota > Pichiomycetes > Serinales > Debaryomycetaceae > Kodamaea > Kodamaea hsintzibuensis (nom. inval.). The sequence continues at coordinate 78,683 of JAJMJA010000019.1, forward strand.
GCCTATTAAGGCTCCATACGATTTAGCATTGATCCAGAATGCAAAAATAAGAACTGCTACTATAAGATTGAAAACAGTAGTAGTGTTGTACCTTCCACACCTGTCTGCAATGAAACCAATAGCCAAACGACCTACAATCTGGCCCGCATTGACTAACGAAGTGAGAATCAGCCCTTGAGATGGGGTGAGTCCAACAGAGGTTGCATAACTTGAAAGACTGAACACTACCATGAGAAGTCCTAAAATGGTGATTGCAAACCACAATGCAACGAACCCAACTTCGTAATACTTGAAGAATAACGTGAAGTCGAATGTTTTATCTAAGGTAGCCTTGAGATTTTCTTTCTTTATGGACTCTCTTACAGGCTTGAAAGTTGGGTTAAAAGGTCTCATGAGAAGTATAGCAGTTCCTGTGGCTACAAAAGTTACTATGCAAATCATTCTTAATGGCCACTGGTGGCCGTTAGTTGTCTGTATCAAGCTGTTTATGGCAAGTGAAAACACCAATCCCCCTATCCCTGAACCTGAAATGGCTATTCCCATTGAAGTGCCCTTTTTGGTGGTGAACCAAGATGCCAATGCCAATGTTGCAGGCATGAATAATAGACTAAACGAAATACCTGCTAAGATACCTTGGGTCAAAAACAACTGCCAAAACTTTGTGGAAAATGATGCTAGCAAGTATCCGACTGTCTGGATAACAAGGCCAGCTATCATAATAGGCCAATACCCAAAGGTTTGGTATAAAAATGCCAGTAGAGGACCCAAGAGTTGGGCAAATAAAAGTACTATTCCACACATGAATGAGTAGCCCATCTGAGTACCACCTTCGACGTTGTTTGTGCTGGTATAATACTCTAGAAATACCCCAAAACTACCACTGACTCCCCATGTTGAAAATACAATTAACAAAGCACCCACAGATACGGCCCAACCATAACCACCGTCTGGAACTTCAACTATTGAATCGTCCGTAGTATCCTGATTTCGCTCAAGGTCATGAGACGTATTCTTGACCACCTTTTCATCACTCATCATCTATATGAATAAATTGAAAATCCTTTATTTTGTTAACCATAGATGACTTCGACTTCTACTTCATATCCTTCAATAAGTGTGACAAACCCAAATAACTATGGTGGGGAAATGAGCCTCACTTCAAGTCGATCTTTGTACAGAAGTGAAATTATTCTCTTACCATTGTGAAGACCTCTTGGTACCTCATACATATATTAAACTCGGTCATAAGCTCAAAACGATGACATACCCCGTCATCTCATCTTGGTCTTCACTTGCTCTTGATTGCGGAGAATTGATCTGATTCCCGTTCCACTATTTCTTAACTTCACCAGTTAGGAAATTTGTCCGATTACTATAGTTTACAAAGACAATCTTTGGTCTGATGAAGTTAAGGAGTTAATAGTTAGATCCGTTTTTCCTACAAGGTGCAGTAAATCTTTGAGTATATTATTCTACAATTTGGGTGCAGATATCAATAGATCTTAATTATAATTGCATAGTCAATGTAATGGTATCTAATTTTTATTGTCTTGTAGTCCATTGAGGTATTCTTAGTATGAGAGCTATAACTATTAAAGTTACCTGATCGTTGATATAATCATGGTTAGGTAACTCTGATATAATTTATATATATTAGTTAATTGCGGAAGTTTCCGTGGGTAATCGGTATTGTTTTAAATGAAACAATAGTGAATAAGTACATATCGGTAAGAATCTTCTGAGTTCTGAATGCTTGATCCTATTTTTTTGTAGCCACAACTTTGAGTTGAGTTTTTGTCCCTTATGATTGATCTATTTTCGTGGGAATAGCCAGTAATATCCCTTAAAGATATCGAATCTTTTAAGACCATTGTAACACTGCTTCTTCATGGATAGTATGGGTCTTAGAAATATCATCGTTGAACTAAAATTAATGCTGAACTAACCTCCATAAAATCATTTCTTATATCAGATTCCCATCAACTAATGTGTTCTTAGGCTAACAATTCATTCTCCTCAGGGTCATATAAAACTTGAACCTTTTTCTTCAAAGGAATGACAACTTCATCGCCACCACCTACCCTCCCAGTTGCATAAACAGGTTTCTCCCATTTGTTCATCTCCTTCTCGTAGTCCCATACATTTTTAGACAACTCTGTATCTCCCAAGGATCTGTCTTGTTTTATTTGATCCTCCAATTCTTTTATATCCTCATCATCCTCACCTTCATCTTCTATTACTGTTTTCTCCACCATAGTGACCTTCCCATCCTTGATCACCATTTCAACAACCTTTTTCCCTCGTCCAGTCCTTACCTTTTTTGCCAGTTCTTGCTTTCTTTGTTGTCGTTGCTGCTTCTTCAACTGTAATGCACGTTCCATAGGCAGAAGCCAGAGATTTCCACTACTGGCATTAGCAGGCATTTCAAAGTCTGCAGCATTATCGATAATCTTAGTTCTTTCAGCACCTGTATCTTGAAAGTTGAGCAATGTTTCTAACCGTTCTTGTGCTTTCACTAGATCTGCATTCTCATGACTTCTTTCATAGAATTTAAGTGCTTCTTCTTGTTTCTTTAATTCCTTCTCCTTCCTTTCTTCTTCTAGTTTTCTTTCAGTTTGCTTTCTAGCCTCATTGTCAGCCTTTTTTAATGCCTTTTCTTGTGCTTCCCATAAGTTCTCGCCTGCATTCAATGAATAACTAATCTTTGCCTTTCCTTTTCCAAGAGTAGTCTTTTTATCTTGAATTTTCTTACTGTTCAAGTTGCTTTGCTTCTCACCAATGTCTTCTTTTTCTTGGTTAAGAATGTCTGCAATCTCCATTCTGTCCTTGTAACTAAGTAAATCTGTAGAGCAGTACAGGCACGGTTGCAAACCTTCCTTCACACATATTATTTTCCCACAATTGAGACAGTTGGGTGCTAATTCGAATAATGGATGTCTTGTGGCCATACAGTTGCACACTCTCCGGACTTCTGAAGCTTCGGCTTTCGATAACTCCAAGTTCATTAAGATCTCGTCAATGTCTTTGAGATTATCGATATTCTTACGCTTGTTCTTCTTTTGTTGTTGGCCAGATACCTTGTTGGAAGGTTTTGCATCTAATAATTCGGAGATGGTTTTCGAGCCGCTTGATTTGTCTAGTCTACCTTTAAAGTTGGTCTTTGGTGGGGATGCTGACGCATTGGACGTCCATGCTGTTGAAGAAGCCAACGGGTTTTTTGACTTTGCAGGCTCATTACTCTTGGAATTCTTCTTCATAACTTCTTCCTCCTCCTCCTTTAACAATAAAAACTTGGATACAAACGATATTGCAGCATCTGATTCACCAAAGAGATTAAGGAAATGTGACTGGATTTCGTAATCTGAAGGAAGCGTAAGTGCATATTCGACTAAATCCAGTATAGAATCCCTATCCAAGGGCATAATCTCTCCAATAGCATTGTTGGAATAACTCTTTAACTTGATATAACTCATAGTGTCTGATTTTGCCTTCCAAATTTCACGGTCTTCAACTTGTATACCATCGGTCACGTGCTCGATATCTCATCTAAAAGCTTTTGTTACGTACATAAAAGATTGATATTAAGGATGACAGACAGTGATATTGTGAAGGCAAAGTATGCTGAGATTGCTGCTTTACGGAAGGCGATTGCTGCTCGAGGTCTCAAAGTGGGGTTTTCTGGTTTTGATTCGAGCAGTCCAACTATTCAGCATACTCAGCTTCCACAAACACTGGATACTCAAGAAGTACCAAGTGCAAATATAACTGGTGAACAAGCAACTCAAACAGTAGAGTCTACGCAGGTGGATAACACACAACAGTCTGGAAACGTGGATACTAATGGAGCGAGAATTGTAAAAAGTGGGATCTTACCAGCTAGAGTTGGTGCGACTCGTTCAGGTGTGATTAGGACAAGAGGAAATAGAGGAAATAGAGGACATTTTAGCACACCGTACTCTCGGCAAGTACGAGGGGGTCGAGGAGGGTCGCGAGGAGGTATACATAGGAACATGACATACGTATTTGGGAATTCACAGGGATCTAATAACGAGTCAGACACTTCAAGCACCTCTAATGAGACAACAGATCAATCATACATTACTCATATTGGAAAGGGAAGCATGAAGCTAATCAGCTCCGAAACCTTCCATAAAAACCAAGAGAAATGGGAAGAATTACAACGGTTGCGCCAACTCGAGCAAATCCAACTTCAAAGGAAACGTCTTATAAACATTTTGATGAATAGAGTATCAAAAAATAAGGTAAAAACTGACTGCTACGATAGAATAAAAATTGAAGGAGACACATATGCAGTTACCAAAGAAGGAAACCGGTTGGAACCATTGAGTATCCCACCAAAAGCAAATAATTCCACGACTGTTGTGTGGAATAATAAATCTTATACACGTAAATCTAGTGGAGCCTTGAAGTGCACAACAAATAGAAGGAAAAGGTATGCATATTCAATTCCACACCAGTTTACAAAACCATTTACTAACTCAATTTAGGATTGAAATCGACGATTGTCGATACTTTACAAGAACAGGTGAGTATATTTTGTTTTAACGCAACACAAGAATGGCCCTAACCAAGGTCCCTTAACAATTTTAGGTTTATGTCAAAAAGGAAAATCATGCAAATATCAACATAACCCAGCACACATTCGAGTATGTAAGCAAGCACTACAGGGAGGTTGTTTCTCGCGCAATTGCTTGTTTCAACACGAGATGAACGAATTCAACACACCTGTTTGTAAGTTTTACTTGGATAACAAATGCTCCAACTCCCAATGCCAGTATCTGCACAGTAAACCCGCACACTATGACGACTTGAATTATGAAATCTGGGTGTGCAGACCGTTTGCTGTTGGAGGATGGTGCTCTAGAGGCAAACTATGCCCATTCTTACATACTCTCAACTGCCCTGACTTTGAAGAAGAAGGAGTTTGTGCAGCCGGAAAACAATGTCCATTAGCACACCCAATTACAAAAAGAACTCAAGAGCTAATGGTAACTCCTGCGACAAAATACTTAAGACCCACAGAAGACGAGGAAGTAGTGGTTGTAGACAACGAAAAGGAAGATACTAAAAAGAAAGTGGTAATTAACAGTTATACTGTTGACCCAGAGACTCTATTTGAAAAGCCAACCTTGGATGGAAGATACGATATCTACATTGATGAACAACCTGGCGACGCTAGCACGTCCACATTCAAAGAGAATTCAGAATTCTTGATTGTAGATGATGACTCTAGTGATGAGGATGATTTCGCAGATGAGCTACAAAACAATACCGACTTTATAGATGTTTTATGAATAGCTCATAAAATAAAAAATTCTAATAAACCGACTCTAAATACTGATGTAGTGACACTAAGGAGATTTTGAATGGCTGCAAAAAAAGACATTTCTGTCTGTTAATATCAAGTATTCACAGGGGAAATGCCGCTACTGTGCCTTTTCCCTTGCCTTGGAGTAAAGATCGTCACCCCAAAACTATGCTTAGATTTAATGAATAAGTTAGTGGGGGATCCAGGTTGTCTTATAAAATTTTATTTTCAATTCTTTATACTATTTCTTCATATGATAAGTGATAAGACACACAGGGTATTCATGCCTTAATGAAATTGGTATACACTGTAATTTCAAGATAGCTGGTATTATCATGTGAATCTAATTCGAAGCTAAATATCACTCTTGGCCCCTGTATCTAATCTTGAAGTTTCAATGTTGAAACTAGTGTTTGTTGTACAGTAGGAGACCATGGATTAGTAATTGGAGTCATAATTACTAAGTTAAACCTTCTTGATTTGCAACAAAAGAATTCTACACGGATAAACTTCCCTTAGATAGCTACTATCATACTAGTCTGGTAATATTATTAACAACGTTTAATCTTTCCTTGGAGATTCAATGCTTCATGAGTATTACTTTACTCGTCACAAAGTTATAAATCCGGCACCTAGGGTGCCAATCTTTGCATCGCCAGCTACCACTCCGCTTCTTTATTTACGGTAGTAGCGCAAATATTGTTCTTATGTGTTTTCTGGTCAACAAACGAACCTTTGAAAAACACCCCATTAATCAGAATCGCAAAGGTAGTTATTTTGTCAAGACCTTCTGTTTCTGGGGTGTTGAGGAATTGTTCATTAGACTCCAACCAGGCTTACTTACTATCTTGCAATATTCAGTGGAGTGATAAATCTGATTATTTTCATACCCCCCAATAAATGGCTGCAAAATATTTTTCAACTAGAATTTTGTTGTAGTAGGTTGCTATAATATAGGCGCAGTCATGCAAACTAGCACCAGTCTGGTTGAATGTTGTGTGTTAGCCAAGAGACTAGGGACTCTCTCTCGCAGGTTTAGAGTTGACAAGTCGTTTTTTGTGGTTGCAGACAGCGTTCTTCTTACCCTTTACTTTGTGTTTCCCTTCTGGAACCTGGCAAAGGTATCAGAAAATCATTAATTTTGGTGTGAATATTCCAAGTGTGAGGAGGTTTTTATTTGACTGATCTTCACATAAACATTTCGAGATTTGATAATATGTTTGGCCTAGTCATGAGATCGTTTGATAGGGAACTAACGTGGGTTGCATAAGATTTAAACTGCAGAAGGTTACTTTACCTGGTTTTGAAGATACTTAGGGCAGACAAGCCCATCAGGTACTTTATTTCAAAGAGCTTTAAATAGACTATCGCTGAAATCAGTTCTAAAGCGACTGATCATTAGAATGATTAGTTATCAATTTAACGTCAGTTGTTGAAGTTTACCTGTTACTAGAGTGATAACAAAAGCTTTTGAAATATATATTTATAACTCTTCCATGTTACGATAGCAAGCTTTAGCTGGCTTACATATTCAAAACTAGACAAGATCTTCCTTGAATGGCTGCAAAAAAATTCGTTCGTCTCAATCAAAGTGTTTTATAGGATAAAGTGCGAATGAAACCTATAGAATTGAGTGATATGAGATTAGGATCACTTAGATGGTTTGTAAGGATGTGGGAACGCGATGTCTACAGTTATATTTTCTCGCTTTCGAAGTGTATTGTTTTGGTTTCTAAGATTGTACAAGTTACTTGTAGGTATTCTACAAAATGTAATAACCTCCGCTATTCCTGTTCTCTCAGGAGCAATTACATTACAAAGATAAAACTAACCACTTCAGAGTTAGTTATTACGACAAAATGATATTAAAGACTCAGCTTTCCTTTTGCTATCCATATCCACCTCATGAACAACTTCATTCGTTGATGTATTCATCTTTACTTATTATTAGAATCTTGATATTATAGTCATTATACGCTTGTATCATTCGTATCTACGACAACAACTCCTGACCATACATCACTCTACAATTCATTCACTTCAACATGGGTGATTATCTTACAGTCAAAAGGAATTACTTAAGTTTTAACAAAACAAAATTCATTCAATTGAACCATGAATTCACATCGCTTCTAAGTACAATCAATGGCTTCTATCTCTCCCGAACTTAAGTATCCTTTCACTTGTCATATTATATCTGGTTATCTCACAATATTCTTCTCAATACAATTCAATGGAGCTCATAACAATGAGTAATTATAATTCACACAATACAAATATTAAAGTATCGATTCTGCCTATTCAATTATACCCAAGCTCTTAATATCGTATCCCCTACACCTCAACATTAGATCCTGCTCTATTTACAACCCCACCTACCCCATTATTCCGATACACTAACCCACTTTGTAATCACTTCACCAAACGCTAAAGAGTTTTTTATTTGTTACAGAATCGTTTGAATATTAAGATCCACTTTTCTTACTAAACTGCTACCTTGGAAGTAGTTAAACGTTAATTAGATCTTATATATATATTAGATACTCCTCGCCTTATTTAGTTATTATTTTTGTCGGATGTCAGTTGAGCTTCCCCAAGATTATCTTGATCCGCCCAAGATGTTGCCGCTTGAGTCGTATCGCGCCAAGTACCACACTATTAGCAGCTTGGGCAACGGCAGCTTTGGTTCTGTGCAGCTTGTCAAGTACAAGGGGAAGAAGGAGGACTTATTGAAGGTCACTTTGGAAAAACAAGGGACAATGATGGACCCATTGATGGACTCACCTTGGAATTCCAACAATTTGGTTGCAGTCAAAACGATGAAAAAACGATTGCCACTTCTCAATGACTACGCTCGAGTTAAAGAAGTCAGATTTATCATGGCCATCTCGTCGCACCCATGTCTTGTGCAAATATATGAGATGTTCATTGATGATACGAATTTCCAGTTGCATATTGCTATGGAGTCCATGAGCCAAAATTTGTACCAGTTAATGAAGGCACGCAAGGGTATTTTCTTTTCACCAGTTACGTTGCGTTCCATCTTGAGCCAGCTTCTCTGTGCAATTCGCCATATTCATCTCCATGAATACTTTCATAGAGACGTCAAGCCTGAGAACATCTTGGTGATCCCCACCAATATCTACTATGGCTTGAAACAAGCAGTACCTCCAGAAAGGAAAAACGACAACTTCGTGGTCAAGTTGGGGGACTATGGATTGGCCCGTCATATCCGCAACAGGAAACACTACACGGCGTACGTATCTACAAGGTGGTACCGCTCACCTGAGATTTTGTTACGCCAACAGTGGTACTCGCGGCCCATCGACATTTGGGCATTTGGCGCAGTAGCCGTTGAGTTGGCCAACTTCTCGCCCTTGTTCCCAGGGACAAACGAATTGGACCAGATCTGGCGCACCCTCAAGTTTCTAGGGTCTCCAACAATGCAAGAGAGTTTGAGTCCCGCTGCAGCTGCGGTGAAACAACCACCATTAGGTGGGTATTGGAGCGATGCCCATATATTGGCCGGAAAATTGGGGTTCCTTTTCCCACCAGAGCCTGGGATCCTGATTCTGAAAATGCTTCCCAACCACGCACACACCAATTTGACACGTGTAGTCGAATCATGTCTTAGATGGGATCCAAGTGCAAGGTCGACTGTAGATAGTTTGTGCGAAATGCTGTATTTTAAGGGTACGATTGCAGCCCGCAGGTACCATCTGCCTGAGTATCTTCGCAGCTCCATTAGCAAACCCGAGAAGCAAGAGCTTGCCTCCAAGCCGTACGAAATGAGCGAGAATCAGCAGAAATCAACAAGAGAATTGGCCTTGGTAGTTCCCGCATCGACCGCACTAGCTTCTGGAACTGGTGGTGGAACAACAGAGCCAAAACTAAAGGAAAATATATTTGTTGAAAGCAAGGCATATAACTTAGACCACGTTCCACCAGAACTCAAGGATGACAGTTGTGTAATTCTTGGCGACTACTACGAAGATTTCGAGGAGACCATTGATGAGGATGACAGCGAGTTTAACGATCAGTATTATATTGAAGAGCTTGACCAATATGATATGTACGGGCAGCACAAGGTGATATTCGACAGTGCGAAGGGCGAGTATGTGTGGAAGGTATCCAAGAAGGACGACGAGAAGGGTTGTGTAGTCCCAAGGATAATGAAACGGTCTGATGATGATTTTGCAATGGTGGCCGAACTCTCCTTCAACAGTACTCAAGAGATTTCGGGATAGCACAAACGCATACTGATAGTGAGCTGAGTATTTTAATGGTTGGGTCCTGCATTATTACCGGAATCAACAGATCAACATGCTAGAAGAGATGTTGTTGACATAAGCATTGGAGTGATAATCAGCAGATAAAACATAGCATGTTAGTTTTTAACTCAAGAAAAAATAGCTTGTATAACGAATATAATTCCCCACATTATTTGGCATACTTCAACCCAACATATACATCCGAGGTAGCAAAAGAAGTAGTGAGACGCAAGAATTGAATAAAGAGAAAGGAATAACGTTGAGATTTTGAAAGCATCATTAGTTTATTAGCTTAATATAATATTAGTTTATCAATTGATTTATGTGCATATTATTAACCACCACTAAGCATCCTGAGTACCCACTTATTCTACTTTCGAATCGTGATGAGTTCTTCCAAAGGCCTACGCAATTAGCTACACTTCGAAGTCTGAAAGATGGAGAGGGAAAGTTGTTAAGTCCATTGGATATGGCCCGTGAGGAGCATGGAACGTGGATTGGAGTTAGAGGATCTGGGGAAGGCAAAGGACCGAAGATTGCTGTACTTCTCAACTTTCGGGAGACAGAGACAGGACATATTCTCAGTGAGGTTTCTCGGGGGATATTACCACTTGAATTTTTGGAGCTGTCGCATGAAGATGATACCCAGTGGCAAGATGATTTGAAGAAGCGTCAAGTTGATATGAGTCAAATTGGAGGGTTCACTTTAGTGTATGGAAGGATTGAAGTTGATACTGCCACGAATAAGATCGGACCCTTGAGGTTGGTTAGTAACCGAGGACATAGGGGAACAGTACATGATGCCAATAACTCAGACAAACAGTTTGTAGATACGTTTGGAATCTCGAACTCACTTTATGATGACCCATGGAAAAAGGTACGTATTGGAACAAAAGAACTCGAACAACTAGTGGAAAGAACTGAAGAACTGACCCAAGATGAATTGGTAGAAGGATGCTTCAATGTGTTGTCACACAACACATACAGCCTGGAGGTTGCCCAAAACGGTTCATGGGTAGACAAGTTTGCCGAGTTGCGTAACACTGTTTTTGTTCCTGCCATCAAAACTCAGTTTCCAAGTGGTACATTCAACAACACAGTTGGTGAGTTCTATGGTACTCGGACTCAAACTGTAATTCTAGTAGACAGAGAAGGGCTGTTGCATTATTATGAAAGAGACTTACATAACTCTGATCGTGAAGAGGTTAATGAAGAGGTAAAGGTGAGGTATTATAAGGTAGATTAACTCTACAGAACTTAAAGAAGTCCTTTGAAGGGACTTCATATAATTTGTATCGGCTTTATATTCAAAAGTATTTGTTTTCTAACATGTGGTAACTTGATGTTATCCACAAATAATCTATAATAAATATAATTATTTCTATAGTTGTTATAGTTGATTGTTCTTTAGTGTTCCTTAACTGATCGCTAAATTTACAATGCAACTGTTATACGTGTTTAAATGTTGTAATTCATTGCGTGCAAATAATAAATTGTATCAACTTTCATCATTTGTCTTATCATCGCTCATCTTCTCTTCGTCGTATTCTACCTCCACCTGTTCCCCCACCTAATTACCCCTTCCTTCCAATACCTTCAAGTACTTTAACCTCGCTTGAATCGTAAATAAAAATTCAAAAAAATTAAACGGCCAAGGTACATGATGGGCATCCACCAATTGACTAAGGATCCACCAACGTGTGTGTATCATAAGGAGCCCATTGAGCCACGCAGTTATAATGTACCTATTTTGGTGTTCATTCCCGGAAACCCCGGATTGGTAGAGTTCTACACTAGTTATTTAAACATCATTCAACAACAATTCCCAAGGTTTGAGCTCTTTTGTGTTAGCCATGCAGGGTATGACACCTCAATAGACTTCATTGGACGGCCCTACAAGTACTACGATATAGACTATCAAATCCAGCATAAGTTTGATGTTTTGAAAGAAATGATCTTGAGTAAGAATAAGAAGCAAAACAAGTTGGTGGACTTGTATTTCATGTCGCACAGTTTTGGATCGTATGTGACTCCTCGTGTTATCCGGATGTTACTTGCGGACAGCGAGTTGCAGAATCGATTCCGTGTCAAGTATGTTGGATTGATCTGCCCTACACTTATCGATATTAAAACCTCTGAGTCTGGTATCATTTTCTCAAGGATCTTCTTTATTATTCCTTGGTTGGCCTCACTAGCGGTTGTGTTTGCAAGTTTAATGAAGTGGCTTCTAGATGAAACTGTGATTAAAAGAGTTATAAGCAAAAGAATCGTAGAGAAGCCTGTCTCAGACGACGAACTGCTGAAAAAAGGATGGGACAACTCAGTGACTGGTTGTTTCCACTTGTTCCGCAATAATAACATTGTCAGACACTCGTTAGAAATGGCCAAAAATGAAATGGAAAGTATTGGCAAAGACGAAACTAAATTCTATGACTGGTTCTTTGAAGAGTTTCCACAGCAGCATAAATGTATTGTGTGGGCTTTTTATGCAGAAAAAGACTACTGGGTGAACAATGTACTGCGCGACCATTTGTTGGAACGGTATGCACAAGAGAAAGATTCCAACGTTTACTTTGTCGTTGATAACTCGGGCATTACACATAGCTTTTGCGTGAATCAGAGTGTTGAGTTTGCTAAGATAACTATAGAAGCTTTCGAAAAATTGTTTCCAAATGGGATTTAGTATACTAGAGAAAAGTACAAGAAACAAACTCAGCCAATGCTGGCTTGAATATGTTCATTAAAAGGTGAAAATTAGACAGATCTAGAGATTGATAAAGGTTAGAAAGATTATCATGAGATTGTTAAATATTGAAAAGACTACATTGATATTGTTAAATATTAGACGAATTATATTAAAAATGTATTAAAAATACAACGATACATTAGAGAATCATACAAGAAATGTTGTTTATTGGTTACCTGTAAGTCATAATTAGTTTACAAAGATGGACCAGATTTTCACATGATATAAGAATAAATTGCACCATGCAAGGAATAAGTTGTTGGGTCGGAATTCAAAAGCTCAATAGGAGAATCCTCCTTCAACGTTGTGCTGGAGGGCTGGTAATCCCAGGTACCTTGGTACCTTGTATGTAATGATATCTAAAGTACTATATCTTCAATAATTGTATGTGGTATAGTTTCAAAACTCAACCTTTCGAGTTCATTCGAATTCACTTACACTTCTTATTCTATTCCCATGAAGTAAGAAAGCTTGGTGAGTTTGCTAAATGTTTTGAACCATGTGTTTTCTAGGTTGTCTTCTACGTACTTGTTTGGCTGCAAAAATTACACATCAAATTAACATTGCAGTAGTACACAACGGATAGAATCAAAATCTTAAATTCAACTAGACAACTTGTTCGGAGACAGGGAAAGAAGAGATAAACTCTTTGAGTAGTAGCCTGCATTTGATAGCCTAGTTGGTAGATAATACGGAAACTGCGGGGTACGGTTCTACCCATTAACAGACAGCTTAGGACTAGCCACAAACATCTAAAACAGACAGTGTTGTGTAGAACTAAAACATGAACTAAGTTGTGATTAAATTTCACCTCCTCATAGAGGATGCTCAGGTATGCATGGATATATTTATCAAATTATGCTTGAGTTCAAGTAGTAGTATAATTTAGAGATAATTCATTAAAAACTAGCAAAGAACCAAAATATGGTTTAAAATGACAGTGAAGCAGAAAACGAATGAAAACTTTGAAGCTTAAAATCTGAAAGATTGAAGGAATTGGACTTCTACCAAAAAATTCTAGGGTTAATTTTTCAGTTCCTTTACTTCTACTAATTTGTTGGAAAGAGATGAGTATTAGTCTTATACCTTTGAGTCAGCTAGGACACATATTAATTTAAAGTTACAGCCCAACTAAATTGAGCCGTGGTAATTAGAACCCTATAAGCAGGAGGTTACTGAAGAAACGCACGTATAGCTCCTGTGAACACAAACGTGTGCTAATACAATGTGACTCCAAGTCCACTTGAAAGCCTCAAATGAGTCCAATAATACTCTATGTGTTACTAAACGGATTGAGAACCCAAACAATATTCCACCCAACATGGTCCAACCAACAATTGTAGAAAGCCAATTAGGGCTAAGTTTGCCAACTCAATTCTACATGTTTGGTCATTTCAGGTGCTAATTAGCTCAATGAGGGGTCGAAAAACTTAAGTTCTTCGAGTCTTCGTGACCTATGAACGCTATTTGACCATTAATCAAGTCTTTACCTCTCTCTTAATCTCTCTAATTTGGCAGATCTTCAAAAACTCAGTGCAAAGATGACTATGAATCATCAGTCAGAGTGACTCCAAGATGACTCCAGGATGATCAACAAAAAAATCCTTACACAAACCCCACTTTATTAATTGGGTCAAAAAAACTTGTATAAATATTCATTAATTTGCAACTATTTTAAATTAATATCATCATCTAAAACATGTCTCCTACTGGTTCGCTTAGTTCAGACAATCCTATTAAAGCTCCTGAAGACGAGGAAGCTGTTATTTACGAAGAAGATGCTTTGAACGCGAAGGAACTTGACCGTATTTATCGTAAATTAGATTTACGTATAATTCCTGCTTTATGGTGCATGTACTTTTTAACTTCATTTGGTTCGAGTAGTTATGGTAATACCTTGACTATGAATAGGGCTCAAGGACATTCTTTAATTCAGCAGTTGCATTTGACTGCTAAGGATACTTCCACCGCTTCTGCTTTGTATTATGTTGGGTATATCATTTTTGATGTCCCAATGAACTTAATCATGACTCGTGTGAGTCCGCAATCTTGGTTGGCAAGAATTGTCATTACTGTTGGTGTTGTTTACGCATGCTACCATACTTTACACAACAGTAAAGGGCTTATGGCTGTGCGTTTTATTTCGGGAATGGTTGGTGCTGGAACCTGGCCTGGTATGAGTTACTACGTCTCCTTATGGTACCCAAACGACAGATCGACTAGACGTATTGGTTACTATTTTACTGCTGCTCAGATTTCTGCTGCCGTTGCAGGATTGGTCAGTGCTGGTGTTCAGAAGATGGACGGTACGAAGGGTTACAGTGGATGGCAATGGATGTTTTTGATTTACGGAGTTGTTACAATTGCAGTTGGGATCCTGTTGGTTTGGTGGTTGCCAGATAGACCTTTCAAGGAGGACAAAGTCGACACTTCCAAGTTCAAGCAATTCTACCGTAGGTGGTTCACTCTGCCTCACCCACTTACCCCTGCTGAACGTGTTTTGCACAGAAAGGACATTGAACGTCAGTTCAGAAACATCCAGTGGGGCTGGAGAGACCTTGTTATGATCATCTCAGATTTGCGTATCTGGCCATTGATTATCATGTACTTTGGAGTAGTTGGAACCGGGTTTGGGCTTGCTGTATTCGGTACCACCATCATCTCAGTCAACAACCCCAAATTATCATCCATCGATGTTTCGTTGCTTTACGCTCCAATTTGGTTGTTCGACTTGGGAGGTATTCTCACCATTACTCCATTTGCTGACAAGTTCAAGAAATTGCGTCCATTGATCTTCTCAGGTGCATGTTTGATTATTATTACTGGGCTTATGGTCACTACATTTGCACATGGCCCTTGGAACAAGTATGCCGGGTTACTTATTGCAGGATATGGTTTAGGGCCAACAGTCCCAATATGTATGTCCTGGTCTGCAGAAATCTTCCAAGAGCGTTACGGAGACGTTGGTACTGCCGTCAGTGCTGCATTGGTTAGTGGGTTGGGTAATTTGGGCTCGGTTACTGCAACATATGCATTGTATTCTGGTTGGCCGGCAGACAAAAAGCGCTTGTACAGAAACTCCAACATGATGCTTGTTGTTATGTTGGGTGGTAGTATGATTGCTTGTGGGGTGTGCTATTTGATTAAGGACAAGGTGAGACAGGAAACTACTCATTCTACTCCTGACAAGTGGAGTGACGAGGTGAGCGAATCACGCAGTGACAGTCAATTAAAGTGAAACAGGAGGTCCGAGTTGGGTGAGACGAGATAAGTAGAGAGTGATTTAAACTCACGCATCTAGTGAGTATGCTAAACCATTACATTAATAGGGCTAGTTTGCAATACACCAACCTTTAAAGTGGTTATTAATTATAAATATGACAATAGTTTGTTTCCTAACCTCTAATATATACACTAGTTAGTGAATGCCAAATTGATTATTATACAGATATCCACTGTTTGTTATGATTCACTAAACGACCTCCCATTAATTTGTGTCGTCCATCATTCATGTCATTGCTGTGTCCTTGGTCACATGCTCACTTCTCCATATTCTGTGCACATACTAAATTTTTTATAAGTTCACCTGTCATTTTTCTTCTAGAAGAAGACCCTACCATGTTCCACAATTCGTATAAGGAGAGTTACGATAGTAAGAAGAAGCGTAGTAGCAAACGAAAACAGGAGATTCCGGGTACATCTGTTCTACCTGCAGCCCCTGAATTGGGTTTGGATCTCCAAGGACAGGCCATAGATGACATCCCCGAACGATCTTACAATAAACCCGTGAGGATACGCAAGCCGGAACAAGATGGGTCCAGGATATCGAAGTCAGTTAAGGGTGGTCTGAGATTCAGGAATAGCAGCACTGTCAACGGGCTTGGTGGTGTCCAAACTGGCGGAGCAAGCATACACAACTGGGCAAACAAAATGCATCTGTCTATGGTATTTGCCCTAGGCAAAAACAACGACTTGAATGTGCGCAGGAGCGAAGTGCCGGGTACGTCCAGGATACGAATCAACAAGCCAAAACCAAAGGCAAGCTCCGTGGCGTCGCCCCGCAAAATCATCGCAGCACAGAATCTGGTATACAAACCAAAAGTACATGTGGAGGACACAGAGAAGGAAAACTCTCCGCAGACATCTATCAAGGCAGGATCCACAGATGTCGATCCCAAGGACAAACCAGTACTAAATAAGAAGTAAACATTTCACTGGTAGAATATGTGTAGAGTAGCACTCTGAGCCGTTGCAATGACGACTTTCAATTGCTCATAAGAATTATTATCGTTTTGAGTCTGTTTCAGTTTATCACAATCATTGCTCGGAATGGAACTCAGATCTACGATCATACCCTGTTCACTTGAATCAAAGAAAAAAGTGTAGCTTAGCAAAGTAATGTACAATCAATGTGTGTATAAGAATAATCCTTAATGTATAGTGAATAGTTTCACCCCTAGATTAAGTCCCAGGGTTAACGATTGCTCTGTCTTTAAATAGATGCTCCAATTCAAGATTGGTTACAGAAAGAGTCGTAGGCTAGTGAGGTAGGGAATAGATGAAAAGGTAATCCGTAGAATAATAAAGCTGGACATCAGATCATAAGAAGACTTCTGCTATGAAAACGTATAAAGTTCACTGAGGTTGAATACGGTCAGACAGCGTAGGGATCTGTATTGCCTGGAACAGAGGATGCAAGAATACTGTCGCAAAATTCTTGCGACACATTAGAAATTAAATGCGATATTAATAATATTTTCAAATTCATGAAAAAAAAAAAAATAGTGACTCCTACGCGGTTCGAACGCGTGCATCTTTACGATAGTAGAACTTGAGTCTACCGCCTTAACCACTCGGCCAAAGAGCCTTTCTATTGGGATTGAAACATTGGTAGATTACTCAATTGTGACAACTTAAAGTTCACTATCACCCTTTCACTGGTGGGACTTGTATAATACTTTAAAGATCATTATTTGGTTGTACAAATAACTACGTCCGTGTTAATAACTCAGGTTCTATCGTCATGGAGTTCTTTATAGGAAGTTGATTGAGAGATCAATCTGTCTTTCGCCTTCCATGCTGTTATTTATATCGTACCACAGCAGACAGCACACTTTAAACTACAACTAATTTCAAATAGAATAAACATAAATTCTCAAATACCGGTGCTGACACAGAACAGGGTGAAAGAAGAGATCTAATGATCTGGAATTTGGCTATGATTGCAAATTTTGCGACCTGTACTCCCATACGTTTTATAAGAGTGTCCTGAGATTGAAAGGTTAATTAGAGTGGGAAAAGGAGTAGTAATAAAGTTCTGAAAAGAAGGTTCCTTAGGAGCTAGGTGGAGTAGGTTCTGGTTGAACAATTAGCAGCCCTATTGGTACCTCTCTGTTTATTTGGTTTTTTTGCTGAACTCTCTTCTATAGAGACTTTTCACATTTGATATCTGTTTCTAAACCACTAGTTTTCGAACTATTAGCAAATTTTAACGACAAGTCCAAAGGTTTGAACTTCAATTGTGAAAACTTGGGGCGAGCAACGAGGATACAATTACTTCTTGAGCACAACAACAAAAGTCCGTAAGTATGGGTTTAACTTCTCGGTCGTAGACGATGCTGCTGTTTATTATTGACTTTGCTCCTCTTCCCTTTTAGGAGTTCGGGTCTTGCCAGTGATTGTGTCTTTCGCAACAAGAATGGTACCCTTTACAGTATACCTCGAAAGCTCCCAAATTTGAATTATGTCCGTAGATGTTGGCTGATTACTAATTTATTTGACTTTACCAATGGCTCTGCAGAAATTTGCAACCATTTCTACCTAGTGTAATATGAGAGCTAATTTTACCGCTCATACAGAACTTATTTTCGTCAGTACTTTAGAAACAACATACTCAAGTACAGGTATCCTACGTAATTACCTTAGTTTTCTGAAAGAAAAGTGTATTTCTATAAAATCGCCAATATTTGTACAGTGTGTACACGATTAGGTTCAAGAATATAACTACAGTTACTACTGCTTTACTATTTGTTAAGTATTTTAAGCGAGACAGCAAAATCACGGTGAAATGTTGGATCTTTTCTTCTTTTGTCTAATTTCTAACCTTAAGTCTGAAGTAATATTTTTTATGAGCGAAACAGACAAAGTAAACTTTGAAAAGCACATCGAGAGAATATAACAATCCAATTTACGAGGAGCTACTAGCACCCTTCGCATGCCACTCTCGCACAATGTTTTGCGGATTTATACATGTCCGCTTCCTCAATTCGGGTTGAAGCAAATAGGCCTAAGTCTGAATATTTCTTGCTAGAATTAGTTGTATTTACATAATTCCGGATAATGTAGAGAGAAGATGTTACGGACTTCAGAGTGAAAGCATTGCAAACGCAATAGTAAGCTGAAAGATATTGGCCCGAAGAAAACGGAGCTACGCTCTTGAGAGAAAAATCAATGTAATTGTAAGCTGAAAGATATTGGTCGCCCGAAGAATCGGGGCTACGTACGTTTCTGACTGAATGCATTGAAAATGTATGTAAGCTAATACTATGGCTCAGAAACGGAGTAACGGACTACAGAGAGAATGCTTTGAAATTATAAACTGGAATACAATTGTCGAGGCTTGAAGTATGAAATTGAAGCTAAGAACTAAGGTCTAGTTAGAGAGGACTCGAGTTTTGAGCGCATTCTAAATTGTTCTATACATTCTAAAAGAAAATAGTGAAAATTTAACGCAACAAACTCGGAAGTGTAGGTGGAAGCTTCATAAGAAAAATTAAAGGGTTAGCAAGTGACCGAATAATTTCAACCAGACCAAGCTCTGAACGCATTTTAAGGTTTTAAAAATCGTGCGTTTGAAATTACCAGTTTCCACATACAATAACGGCAGATTAGTAATCGATAGAATAAGAGCATGCATGAGCCACAAGTCACACATTGAATAGGAGATATTTTTCGATCAATTAACTGTTACCAAGACTTACCAAGTGGTTCTTCTTCTGAATTCTCAATTGCTTCCAAATTGCGGCGCTGTTTGTCTTGTTCTCTCGCAGTTACCCCATCTCCTATTGTCTCTGGAATACACCCCCATCAGTTCCGTTAAATAGGGTAAAAACTGTTATGCGCAGCATGCTAAGGAGGCTTTTGTGGTACACAAACCGATCATTATACATAAACACCGAATGTTCCTGTAGCAAGAAATTTTTATTCACTTCTGTGACACTTTCGTCACATCCGCGTAGTACAAGTAGTTGGGCCATTTCTTCCTATAAATGAGCAACTGTTGGACATTTATTTATAATTATCATCCAAAATGGTTTCTATTAAACAAGTTCAATTTACTGGTGTTGCTAAGCCTAACGACTTCACTAAGGTAGTTGAAGCTACATTGGGCCCAGTTTCTGACGACCAAATCCTTATTAAAGCTGTTGCTTATGCAGCCAATCCTACTGATTGGAAACACACTGTTTGGGGCTTGAGTCCTACCGAAAAGGCCATTGTGGGAAGTGACGCAAGTGGTGTCGTGTCGAAGGTCGGCAAGAACGTTACTGACTTTGCAGTTGGTGATGTTGTTTCCACTACTATGCGTGGAGGGTATTCTGAAATTAAGGGTTCGTTCGCTGAGTATGTTATTGCAGACCCAAAGGCCACCATCAAGTATCCTAAGGGTCTTATCTCAGAGCTGAAGGTTTTGCCTGAAGACACAACTGCTCCTAGTGGAAAAATTGATTCCTTTGAGGCTGCTGCTGCTGAGACATTGAGTTTGGGAACTGTGGGCTGTGCAGCTCATCTTTTGGATTTGTCGTATGACAAGGAAGCCAACTCATCTAAATACGTTTTAGTTTGGGGTGGAGCTACCGCAACCGGAATTGCAGCAATTCAAGTTTTCAAGTTGATCTATGGATTAAAGGTTGTGACTGTTGCGCTGAAAAAGAACCACGAGTTTTTGAAGTCGATTGGTGCTGACTACGTTTTCGACTACTCATCGTCTCTGGCTATTGAAGATATTAAGAAACTCACAGGCAACCAAATCCCTTATGCATTTGACACAATTGCAAGTGAAGATACTCTCAGAAGTATTTACCAAGCTACTGCTGGCACCTCAACGGTGCACATCACTTCTGTTGGACCTGCAGACTTGAATGCTGTTGAACAAGACTCACAAAGAAACGTCACTTCTTCTTTTGCTCTTGTCTACACAATCAATGGGGAAACTACTAGTTTGCTTGGACAGGAGCTTGGCCCATATCCTGGTTTGTTAGATTACCATGGACATTTCTGGACACAGGTTTTGCCAAAGTATTTAGGACAAATTAAAACCCCTAGCTTGAAGGTATTAAAGAAGGGTTTAGAAAGTGCAAATGAGGCTCTTACATTGGTGTTTGAGAACAAAACTTCCGCTTCCAAGGTTGTTTTTAGATTTTGAGTGAGTTGTATGTGTAACTGAAATTAGATATGAATGTTTACATGTGATTATGTATCTCTAATGTATTATATTATGGAATTATGATAAATGTCTTCTCTAAGTTGTTGTGATGAGCAATTAACCATACCAATTGAACGAAGTTGTATTGAGACTGAATCTCAACACTGTAGTGATGCGCACTTAACTATACATATTGAACGCAGTTATATTGAAATTGAAACTCAAGACTTTAGTGATGTGCAACTAACTACTCAATTGAACACATTCACCTAATAAACCACTTCAATTGACATAGAGATGGAAAAAATACGACTCCACTAACACTTAAATATACTCTTGACCTCAACAACAATCTCAGAACCTACTGTAAACTTTAATATCCAAAGTAGTATCAAGAAATGGGTGCAAAATTTTTAAATTTTTCAAGGTTTTGGCGAATAATTTAGGTACCTCGCTAGAAGTTGTATGTTTAAACTGGGAATGTTCTTTCCCATTGAAAATCAACAATTAGGTACTACACTCTTCAATTATCCACTTTTTAAAACTTATTCTATTCACACTTTACATATTCTAAATTGCCGGACCAACAACGCGTCTCGTATCTTTTCGCTAAACCTCATAACACCTCATAATCTCCATACCCCTCACCACTAAAAAAATGTACGGGGCACAGTTCTTGATAAGTGGAAAATCAAAAAAACTTCGCGTCGAAAAGTGAGGTACCGCGTGGTTTCAAAACATTTTCCAAACACTTTGTTCAACCTCCCTAAGCACAATGAATTTCGTCATACTATTCACCATTCTTTCTGTTGTTTTTGCCAGTGAATCTATTCTTTCTACTGAAGCTGTTGTTTCAGTTGAACCTTTGTTGAGGGTTACTGAGCCAGGTCTTTTGCCATACTTCCATAACGGGAGTATTGTTTCCGCCCCCTTGGAGTTGTTACTGGGATTGTATGTCAACATTACTTCGTATGAGTCTGCAGTGGAAGAGATATTTTTGCTGAAAACGGGTTTCCAATATCTCTTGAGGTCTAGATCGTATATTGCTGATGCTATCGCTGATAAGATTGGTCTTGTTGATCAACGTACTCTTCGTTGGGTCCATGAGAGAAACACAGACGAACAACAAGTTGAATGGACGTACTCTAGTTTCGATGCTTTGAAGCACTTGGCCCAGAACCCAATCTCTCTTGTGGTTCAAGATGAAGTTGAGTGTGTTTTGGGTTTTGATGTTCAAACTATCGTTGATGGTAAGCAAAGGTATGGTGCTTTGTCGCAATGGGCTGTGAACGGAACTAGAGGTCACTGTAATGTGGACTACGAATCTGCCGTTGCTCCTTTGTTATCTCAAGTGACTGTTGATGCTAAAGGTGTCACACCTGTCGAGAACAAGCGTAATGGAATTACTTGGTCTGCTAGCCAGATCCTGAGACCTTGGAATCTTTAAGCTGTTCATGAGTATCTTCATCGTATAAGGTATGGTGAAGTCCTCGTGTGTATTGTTAACTCAAAAGAATGGATTTTGCGTATTAGTGGGAACTCCCACACATTCAGAGATATCTAAATAAGTATCAAATAAAATTCTTACATCCCTGATTATGGGTAATAATTGTATCAAGGAAGACGAATCTTGGTACGTAATATAAAAGAAGTAACCGTTGGGGTACTCGATAGTTATGAGTGAATTTTTGCACCCATTTTAGTTGCCAAGACGAAGACATTTTCAGTACTAATTGAGGATAAGAAAATAGAAGTATTGGAAGTGCAATTGAATGATAAAGAAGAAAGGGCGGTGACCAGGTGGAATATATACCAGTCTTAGCTTGTATATTCTATTAAAAATTCGAGTGTGAAACCAGAAGTAAATAAACCTTTTGGATAAGGTAGAATAGAGACAGTGACACTGAGAGTAGCCAACACATATTAGTATCTTCAAATAGATTGAAACAGCAGTATGTAAGAAATGCAGGTGAGTCCAATTTCTAACCTCATCAAAACCAACGGCATCTTCTTCTTTAATATAAAATGGGCGTGTGGCGTAGTTGGTAGCGCGTACCCTTAGCATGGGTAAGGTCTCGGGTTCGATTCCTGACTCGTCCAATCTTTTTTTGGAAAAAATAAAGACCTGCACCGCAATAATAAGAGAGATCCTTTTATCTCGGTTGAGCTCATCGCTTGAATATAAATCAAAAGAACCAAACAAAGTAAAAAAACGATAAAAGTAAACTACATTTTATCTTTATAATGTCTAATCCTTCCGCCACAGACAAAGCCTCGTTGGCTTTTACCGAGCAGCACTACTTTTCATCGTATGACCATTTTGGAATCCACGAAGAGATGTTGAAAGACACATCTCGTACGTTGTCATACAGATCTGCCATGTACAAGAACAAGCATTTATTCAAGGACAAGGTTGTTTTGGATGTTGG
Organism: Kodamaea hsintzibuensis (nom. inval.); assembly: GCA_030568835.1. Classification (NCBI taxonomy): domain Eukaryota; kingdom Fungi; phylum Ascomycota; class Pichiomycetes; order Serinales; family Debaryomycetaceae; genus Kodamaea; species Kodamaea hsintzibuensis (nom. inval.). The sequence continues at coordinate 101,880 of JAJMJA010000019.1, forward strand.
ATGTGGAACTGGTATTCTTTCAATGTTTGCTGCTAAGGCTGGTGCCAAGCATGTGTATTCTGTGGACATGTCTAATATCATTGAGAAGGCACAAGAGATTGTTTCATTGAATGGATTTGAAGACAAGATCACCTTGTTGCAAGGTAAGTTGGAGGACATTGAGTTGCCTGTTAAGGAAGTCGATATCATTATTTCCGAATGGATGGGTTACTTTTTGTTGTACGAGTCTATGTTGGACACTGTCTTGTATGCTAGAGACAAATACTTGGTGAAGGGAGGTCTCATTTTGCCAGACAAGTGTACCATGCACATTGCTGGTATTGAGGACGGACAATACAAGGATGAAAAAATCCATTATTGGGAAGACGTTTATGGATTCGACTACTCTCCATTCATCAAGGTTGCAATGGTCGAGCCATTGGTAGACACCGTTAACAACAACTCGTTGATCACCACTCCTCACCAATTCTTTGAGTTTGACATCAACACCGTCACCAAGGATGAGTTAGCATTTGAGCGTGAATTCGAAGTCGAAGCCATTGACAACGACATGTGCCACGCATACATTGTATGGTGGGATGCCATTTTCCCAGGAGATGAGAAGGTGGTTTTACCAACCGGACCAATGGCACAATACACTCACTGGAAACAAACCATCTTCTACATGGACCAAGTATTAGACTTAAGAAAAGGAGATAAAATCAAGGGAAGCATCGCAAGCAGAAGAAATGAGAAAAACCCTAGAGAATTGGACATTGAAATCGAGTGGGACGTCAATACGCACTCCGCCGACAAGTCCAGAGACAAGAAAGGCAAATACAATTACTTCATGCGCTAAATATCATCGGCTACTTGTATATTAGTAATAATAAAAGGATCATTCTGAATAGATCAGTCCAACGGCAAAGGAGGCACAGGGAAAAATTTATATATAAAAAAATGCTCAGAAGAACATTGTATAGACCAGCAATCCAATTAACAAGAAGTATAATGAGTAAGACTGATCAAGAATGGAGAGCTGTTCTCTCGCCTGAACAATTCCGTGTTTTGAGACAAGGAGGTACGGAAGCACCTTATGTTGGAGAGTATACTGATAAACCTGCTACTGAAACTGGTGTGTATGAGTGTGCTGGGTGTCTGCTGCCATTGTATAAGTCACTGACCAAGTTCTCTGCCCACTGTGGGTGGCCTGCCTTCTACGATGCGATCCCAGGAGCAGTCAAGATATACAGGGATGCCCTGCTTGGAATGGTAAGAGAGGAGATGCGTTGCTCAAACTGTGATGGTCACTTGGGACATATTTTTAAAGGAGAAGGATATAAAACTCCAACTGATGAGAGACATTGTGTTAATAGTATATCTATTAAGTTTAAGGAGTAACCATTTTAAGAGATAAATAATGACAAAGTAATAGAGAGTGATGAGCAAGTGATTATTTGCAGATAATTAATGAATTGATTGAAATTAAATTGTAGTATACTCTTACAGAATACATACCAGATCAAGAGCTATATCATTAAAAGATAAAAGGAAAGATAACATTCCTCTTCAACTTCTTGTAGTCATCACCAAAAGTCTTCAAGTACTTTCTGTGTCTTTTGACAGCCCAGATAACCATAGTATAAGCACCAACTCCAGTGAAGAACCACAGAGACCAGTTTCCAATGAGTACCGAGAACACGACCCAGCCCAAGATTTCAAAGAAGTAGTTTGGACATGATACGAGGGAAAATCCGTAGCCGTATGGGATGGCATAGTTTTTCAGGTCCTTTGTTCTCAAGTCGGCCAATACCTTATGAGCTCTGTAGTTTGAGTACTCACAGAAAGCCCATGCGGAAGCTAAGGCCCAATTGACTGGTGCAGAGAAGTTGTTGCTGTGGAATACAAACTTTACAATGCTGTTGGACGAAGAAGTTGGTGGGGCAGTGTATGCAAACAACGAGATAAGCAACCCTCCCAAAATCCAATAGTGAGCCGAGTTTCTGATAATAAAGCTGGTGGGCATGGTTGCGTTGGAAAAGACATGGAGGAAAATAGTTTCAATGACTCTCTTGAAGAAGTGAGCAGTAGCCATGTACAAAGCAAAGGATTGAGTTTGCGTAGGAACAAACGCACCACGGCCAAACCCATAAGTTGTAGCAAGATAGTAAAAAAGAGGGTGAATCAACAATGGACCAGTATATTCAACAACGTAAACCAATCTCCACGAAATCTGTGGACCCAAGTCCTTGACAAACAATTCAACATTCTTAGAAGAAGAAGTAACTCCATAATCAGCCAAGGTCTTTTCTGCTACCAATGGAATGTGTTTACCATCAACTTGTTGTGTGATTCTGATACGGTGGATACTCTTATTTTTATTGGCTCTGCTAATCAATTCGACCAAGTCAGAAACCTTCGAAGTAGACGAAAGCTTATCGCTGGAAAACGTCCTAATGGACTTGGAACGTGAAGTAACCTCAATCTGTACCATTGTTATAGTTATCAATCTTGTTGGGTACACCAAAGTTGAAAATTCAAAACAGGACTTTTGCGGAGGGTCATGTTAGAAGTCAAAGCAATCACGTTTTTAATCACGCTTCTCTACGTTTCCAGAAAATTCTAATGGAAAAGACCCGAACCGCAATAGCGCCCTCCCAACGCCACCACACAGAGCAAATAAAAAAAAATGGGCACAACTCAACTCGAAAGACAAATATATATCAATTATGTCTGATTGGGATTCTGTTACTATCATCGGTCAAAAAGCCAGAGTTGGCGGAGGAGGTCCTAGGGCCCAGGTTGCTAAGACTTCATCGCAGTTGAACGCTGCCAGAAGAACTGGAGCTGTGTTGAACACTGAGAAGAAGTATGGTACTTCTAATGTCAAATCCAACCCCGAAGGTCAAAGATTGGCCAAGTTGGACGATGACGACAGTGTTGTTGCTGTTAAGAAGTTGGACGGAAACGTTGGAAAGGCTATTTCTAAGGCTAGACAAGAAAAGAAGTTGACTCAGAAGGACTTGGCTACCAAGGTGAATGAAAAGCCTAACGTTATCAACGATTACGAAGCTGGTAGAGCTATTCCAAACCAACAGCTTTTGGGTAAGTTGGAGAGAGCTTTGGGGGTTAAGTTGAGAGGTAAGAATATTGGTGAGCCATTGTTTGCTAAGAAGCAGTAGATTATATACTTTTTAACGATAACGATAAACGGACAAACAAACGAATGCGTGTAGGACAATCAATTGATCGATCGAAGGAACATTGCGGGACAAAATACAATAGAATTTAGTAGTTGCGTTATCTATGTGTGTGTACTCTTTGAGGTCAAATATCTTCACCCTATCTGACAAGATTATTCATGATTCATATATGAAGTGGTGAAAATATATCTGTAAGATGATCTCATTCCTTTCACAATCATACAGAGCCAGTGTGGGCATTAATATCCATTTGACGTTCCCCTCTGTGCATATCCTAAGCCAACTCTGCCTTATCTACCATTACTAATTCACTTACAAATCTTCACTTCACTTGTTCAGATATTTCAATTCATTTTGGTAACTCGCTACTTCCTAGACTTCTTCGCTTCGTCAGTACTTTCTAAAGGTTTTCCCATTCCCCTCATTAGTTAATGACCCTCTCTGATGCTTGACTTTGAATTGCGGAGAAGTATATCTTTGTTCCTTTTGTTCCTTTTGTTCCAAACTCCTCAGTAAATCCAGTGCCCCAAAGTAGAGATAAGGATGGTTCGATGCTCACCTACCCGGTGGCCTTTGTGCATAGTTGGGCAGTACGGAATGCGCGTGCCAAGCTGTCTGCAAAGAAATGTTGGTCTACAAAGACGTTTTGAACTCCAATTGTGCTGGAAACTCATAATCAATTGTTTCCAGTGGATATGCACCACTTCATACTCAAAGCTCGCTGAAAAGTATTAGATTTGGAAACTCCGTATCTTCGTTTTTGTTCGATTTCATTGCGATATAATGATACAAGATAAGCCATAGTCTTGTAAGATTAACTGTACAATAAACGTTATTTGCAAGATTTCAATAAACTTTACTTGACTTGCAAATAGTTTGATCCTTGCATCAACTCCATCACCTCTTTGCAATCAAATCTCTTGGCAGTCTATTCATTAGAAAATCTGAAAAAGGATCGTCGCTTGTGGTGTAACAATCTGAATCATGCTTTATCTCTTAGTGTATAGTAGGCAAGATTACCCTACTGCATTTAAACAGGCACATCAAAAACATGCACGACTCAAAATAATACAAGAAAAGGTCCCTTGGCCTAGTTGGTTATGGCGTGGTGCTAATATTAAAGAGTAACGCCAAGATCAGCGGTTCGATCCCGCTAGGGACCATTCTTTTTTTGCAATTTTTCCACTTTAAACTATTGCAGTATGGGTTTCGTATAATTGAAAGAAAAGGTTGCTTAAGCATATATGCCCCCACAAATATAACTATAATGGGCAAAAAGAAAAAACCGCGGCTAGTGGGACGGAACGTCATCATCGACTAATTTTATCGGAAGATCCCAGTTAGATCAAGAAGTTACAAGTGACTCTGAAAGATGTAAAGTTCAAGCGACGATGAAGAGTTCTAACAATGCCGTACTGTTGTGCAGTTGAAATCTAGGCCAGTGTCTACAGATACGAGATAAAGTTGGAGTTGATAAGGCGTTGAAGAAGGGTCTTTAACGCTAGATAACAGATGCTCATGGCGACGTCGCTATAGTAAACAGAGTCAGCTCATCGCTAGTTGTATCCTTTTCATCTCGGTAATTAGGTCTAAATTGTTTCAGCTCGCCCAACATAACCCAAACGTTCGACCTTATTATGCACGAAGACCTAATGAGGAAGTACGACACCTGCAGCTGCAAAGCTTATTTCCACCCACCAAGGAATCTTGTAGGGTGTGAGGCATTTGATCTCCAAACTTTCTCCACTCTAAATCAAAATTCCGAAAGTAAGAAAACGTCCCTAGAATACACTACACCACTCTCATAGTCTCCTTGAAAGTCTTTAAACATTAACAAACCAACTCTCCTTTCAACTGCCAAATAAAAACTATTCACCATATTATGAAAACTCTGACTATTTTAGTATAAGGCATTTTTGATGTACAGTAGTGACACAAACAACCAAGACAAAAAAAGCAACCTTGAAACAAAAACTTACATGATTTACTGCCGTACCATTGCAATTAAATGCAAGCATGGCACAAATTGCCCTGGGTTATATCAAATGGGAATAGTTTTGCCGACGCTTACTGCTCCTCATCCAAGGAATTTCTTTTATTCAAATGCATCTAGAAGTACCTATATGACTCGCGCCTTAAACTCAACCCCACATATCGTTATCTAAGAGAGAGATATTATTCTGTTACACTAAAAACTTTGAGGCCACTATATAAAGATCTGTAATAGTCCGAGTTTATTGTAATCTTGTAGAGTATAAACAAAAATGAAGGATATTAAGCCAGTTGGTTCTCATCCAAGTATTTATCGTTCTAAGGGAACGTCGTTTTTGGATTTGTCCATCTCCAACTCGAGGATTGTACATGTCAATGATGAAGGTAAGGTGTTATCTCCTGCAAATTCTGATGAAGAGTCATTACAAACATTTGACCCTCATTCGTTAGAGCGTGGTCTTAAATCTAGACATGTTCAATTAATTGCTATTGGTGGCGCTATTGGTACTGGGTTGTTTGTGCAATCTGGTTCTATCTTATCTCAAAATGGGCCTGGTGCTCTTTTGATTGCATACGCTTTTATGTGTGTAATTGTATACTTTGTCATGCAAATGTTGGCTGAAATGACCACTTTCTTGCCTTTACCTGGTAACGGTGCTCAATCTTATGTCAATGACTATCTTTCGTCGTCATTTGGTTTCGCCATTGGTTACAACTATTGGTACGCTTTTTCCATGTTGGTTGCTTCAGAAGTTACTGCTGCTGCTATTGTTGTTGAATACTGGACTAAAAAAGTTAACGTTGCCGTTTGGATCACCATCTTCTTGGCCTTGATTATTGGTCTTAATTTGCTGAGTGTCAAGTTCTTTGGTGAAGCCGAGTTTTGGTTTGCTTCCCTTAAGTTGATTTGTTTAACTGGATTAATCATCTTGGGTGTTGTCTTATTTTTTGGCGGTGGTCCAAACCACGACAGATTGGGTTTCAGATACTGGAAACACGGTGCATTCAAGGAAAGATTAGGAGTGAAGGGTTCCACTGGTCACTTTTTGGCCATCTGGTCAGCTCTTATCAGATCGGGTTTTGCCTTTATCTGTTCACCAGAATTGGTTGCAACCGCTGGTGGTGAATGTGTCAAACCAAGAAGAAACATTCCAAAGGCTGCCCGTCGTTTCATCTACAGATTGGCCTTTTTCTACGTTCTCGGAGTTCTTATCATTGGTGTCATTGTCGACTCTAGAAACCCACGTTTGGCTGCTGGTGACGACGCAAAGGCTTCTCCTTTTGTCATTGGTATCCAGGCTGCTGGAATTCCAGTATTGAACCATATCATTAACGCAGTCATCTTGACTTCGGCTGCTTCCGCTGGTAACTCTTTCTTGTATTCCGGCTCGAGAGTTCTCTTCTCCATTTCATGCCGTGGTTTGGCTCCTGCCATCTTCAAGAAGACTAACAGAATGGGTGTCCCATACTTTGCGGTTATGGCCTCTTCTGTTTTGGGCTTCTTATCCTACTTGAATGTTTCCCCAACCGGTGGTGCCAACGCATTTACCTGGTTCACAAACATCTCCACCATCTCTGGATTCATCTCATGGGTCTTGGTATCGTTTGCATACTTGAGATGGAAGAAGGCTGTCACTTTCAACAACTTGGACCATCGTGTCACCTTCCGTTCTCCATTACAACCCTATGGTGCTTACTTTGTTATTTTCTTCATCTCCATCATCACCCTCACTAACGGTTACGCCGTGTTTTTCAACTTCAAGGCTGGTGACTTTGTTGCTGCGTACATTACTTTGCCAATTGTGCTCTTCTTGTACCTTGGACACAGAGTATACGACTGGAAGGTGAATGGAGAAACACACTTCTTAAGGCCCCTTGAAGAACTTGACGTTATCACTGGTTTGGACTTGGTTGAAGAAGAAGACAGATTGGAACCAGATCCAATTCCAAAGAACATTGTCGAAAAGGTATGGTTCTGGATTGCCTAATCTCTGATTCGTATTCATATTTAATTCTTCTTTATTATAGTAATTGTATTTTGCACATGAAACTACACGTAGACTATTTTTGCAGCCATGACGAGGCTTAATGGTCTTCAATATTTCGCTGACAATATTACATGAAAGAGCACAGAGCACTTTCGTGTAACATTCTTGAAACAAGTACCATTCCCGTGTGGAATTAAATAAGGTTTCGCTAAATACATCACCTCTCTGCATTCCCCCCGTCTCTAATTTCTTAGTCTTCTTAATTAACCTTCATTTTTCATCTACCAATTTCTACATTAATTGTCTCCTCATCAATCTATCTCCTCTATAAAATCATAACTTTTTTATTTATATTTAAGCAAAAGCCTTGTCGAAACCAGTAAACACAAATCTGTATCTAATGTCACCCTTGTCAGCTCTAGTCAAAGCTGTGTTACAGCCCTCTTCACTGATTTGGATCTTTTCGATCCATGGTTTGACGTTGTGCTTGGCTGCTACTTCGAACATCTTAAGAGCTTCAGTCTTGGATCCCAATAAAGAGGTTCCGATACTACCTCCACCAGCGAAAAATGTAAAGGCATTGAGGTGGAATACCTCGTCCTTTGCTGGAATACCAACGGTGACAATCTTACGGTCAATGTCCAAGACAGTGAAGAATGGAGACAAGTCAAAGTCAGTACCAGAGGCTGCCTGGATGATGAGGTCGAATTTACCTTGGTACTTTTCGGTCCATTCCAGGCCTTCTCCGGTGGCTACAAAGTCGTGAGCACCCATCTTCAAAGCGTCTTCTCTCTTTGCGTTACTACGAGAGAAGGCAACAACCTTGGCTCCCAAAGCGTTGGCAAATTGGATAGCCAAGTGGCCCAATCCTCCGATACCAATGATACCAATCGTCTTACCACTACAGTCGTAACCGAGGTTTCTGACAATAGGCGAGAAAACGGTCAAACCGGCACACATCAATGGTGCTGCAACTTCCGACTCTAATTCATCAGGAATTGGGAAAACAAACTGTTCGTCGGCAATCGAGTGCGACGAGTATCCTCCCTGTGTAACGTACCCTTCAGCACGTGGGTCCACACGGTTGTAAGTACTGATCGCAGTGGCACAGTGCTGCTCGTTATCATTCTCACAGTATCTGCAGTCCCTGCATGCACTCGCTTTAGCACCGATACCAACTCTTTGGCCAACCTTAACTTCTGTAACTTTATCACCAACAGCAATTACGTGCCCTACAATCTCATGTCCAACGACAAGGTCCTTCCTTCTCAACGGACCCCACCCTCCTTGGATGGTGTGCAAATCGCTTCCACACAAACCACAAGCTATGTTCTTGACGACAACATCATGTTCATTGATCTGTCTTCTTTTGTATTCAACAAGTTTAGGCTTGGCCCAATTGTCTTTGCTGTCAACACCAAAACCTTTGAAGTACTCTGGAACCTGGTCACTCATTTCTTAGCTACTTTATGTTATCTCTAGATGGGGAGGGGGATCATGGTCTCCTTTTATACCTTTTGACATCGTTGCTTTTTGTGCGCGCACTCGAATACCTTTAGAGGATAAGAAACATATTTCTTAGCACATTAGCCCCACATTATCGGGTTAGATTATCCGGTAAAGTGATGTGTTAAGGTTGTTTTAGTTGGGGTTGAGTTATTATGCATTTTAACGTGTTTAGATTGTTAGAATACAGCTTAAATCATCGTCTCAATTGAAGTAATGAGAGCTTCTTGTTGTACGGCTTAGATGTGAAGCCCTGTAATGTGAGGGTGCAAAATCGGACAAACAGGAAATTACTAATCGAAATTTGTACAACGAGGATAGTGGGAGACCTCCATTTTATTGTGAAAGTTGCAAGTTTTGAGTGTACATGTTTGTAATAGTTAATCTAAATTATGACATATTAGTTTGCCATAGTTTTTTGTTTTTGTTCGTAACGTAGATTTGATTGGAAGGTTGAACTTTATAGCCTTGGTGTATAGTTACTCAGTAGTCGTTGTCTGTCACTGTATTTCAATCCAGAACTGTTGCTATTGGATAATTAAACCTTAATAGTCTAAAACTTTCATTATTCGCTTCTATAGTGTATTCAAAAAGTCATTCTATATGTATTCTACAATCATTTGTTTATAATCTTTCTACTAAGGTTAAACTCTGTACGACTTCTTGTCTCTGCTGAATCACTCGAAACTCAAAACATTTTAGGCTGCGAAAAGTGAAAAATTCAATGCTTAAGTATAAGAAGTATTAACGTTGACGATGTTTATGTTTATGTTGTACGGTTTTCAACATGTTAGTTCATATTTCAATAGTTGCATTTAGTTGGTTCCCGTTTTTCCACCTCCCCTCTTGTAATATCAACATTTTACACCACCTATACTTATTCTTATGCTCCTCTCATAACCAAAAATATTTATAATTTCTTTGTCAGCTCATCTCCATCTCCTCATCTTCTTATACAAAACTGAAAAAAAAACCATTAAACAACCAACCATACAATGTCTAGTTTATCGCAACAATTAAAGGCGATTTCTGATAAGACAGCGTCGGTGGCGTTGGACAGGAAGTCGCGTTCAAAGATTCATTCTAGATCGCTCATCTTTGATCCTAAAATCGCAGCTGCTCAAGACTATGACTATCTTTATGAAATAGGTATTGAAGGTTTAGAAGAGATCATTCAACTTGATTCTCGTTTCTCTAGGTTCCGTCTTACCTTGTTTTCGGAATCTTCTATCAATATGGATAGAAATGTTCAGACAAAGGAAGCTTTGGTCACCTTAGACAACAACGTGGCTGCTTTCTTAGGCTTGATCGGTCCTTTCCTTCACTTGAGTCCTGCAATCAAAGCATTGGAATGGTTAGTGAGAAGATTCTACATTAACATCCACAGTGCAGAGCTTCTTCTCCTTGCTGCTTTGCCTTACCATAACCAACTGGTATTCGTCAAGGTATTGAATGTTGTTCCCCACTCATCATTCCCTAAAATATTCGAATGGGTCACAGGTTACAAAGACTTGGTTAAACCTGTCCCTTCAAGCTCCATCTTAAAGGCATTTCACAACGACTTTGAAATCTTCAAGTTGTACACTTTGTACTTGACTGAAAATATCGAAAACAACGTCGTCTACAAAGAACAATTGGTATTCTACTTAACTGTAACCGTCCAATTACTCGCATCTCTTGCTAAGAGACCAGAAGTCTTGGAGGAAACATACATGCCTGTTTTATTACAGATTGTTGCCTACATGGTATCTCCTTCGAAACACTCATCGAAAAACTACTCCAAAAGTATTCACTACGACATCAAATTAACCCTGTACTCGATAATTGCAGTGTTGGGTTCAGTTGTTCCGTTAACTCATGATCTTATTAAATCTCTCACAAGTTCGATCTTACAAGATCCTCAGCTGCTTGAACAACCAGTTATCAAACAAACTTTGATAGTCTTGGGACAATTGTGGAACTTCTACGACAATTCAACCAGCTTTAACATCGAAGATATCGCAGCATCATTCGAGAAATTGTCTTTTGACGATGAAGAACTTGTTTCTTCTTTAATTAACGAAGGCTACAAGTTGAACAAGTTCTTGACTTACTACTTCCTTAGTACTTACCCATCTCCAAACTCTTGGAAGATCTTTACTCAAATCACTGTTGACCAAGCAAACTTTAGAAACATCTTCACTAAAGTCTTGGAAAACTCAGTCACTACCGATGAATCTTTACGTTCAACAACAATCAAAATTGTTGAACTGTTATTGAAAACAGACTCGGAACTCGTCACTGCAGAATTACAAGCCCAATCTATGAAGATTGACGACTTGGAAATGAGATTGATGACCACCTTAGGCTCTACGGTGGACATCGATGCTACTGAATTTGACGGTGGAGAAGAAGATAACGTCGATGAAGAGCACAATGATGTAGACTTATCAACCTTATCTTTATCTTCAACCGAATCTTTCATCTCAAACTCCCAGGAAGAAGAGTTCAGCAACTTGCTGAAATATTTGGTAACCTTCTTGGGCCAGACTTCTACTAATTTGTCCAACTTGGACAGATTCTCACAACAAGCGTTTGGGGAAGCAGGCTTGGAAACTTCAGTGTCCTTCTTCTTGAGAGTCGCATATACTCCTGTTATTCCTCTCTCAGTGAGACTCGCCTCGCTCAAATTTTCCTCAAAGCAAATTGAATTGGCAACTGAAAAGTCTGTCATCATGTTGGACGTTTACTTGTTGGTTCCAATACTATTGCTTGGATTGTTTGACAACCAAAAGGCTATCAGAACAGGTTCTATCAAGATTTTGAAGTTTATCAAGAAACAAACTACAGAATTGCACGAAGGTAAGAAAAAGAAGGTTAAGACCAACTTGTTCATGGAGAACCAAGTATATGGTTCTACTGAAGCTAGCAAGCGTGCTATCATCTCACCACAAGACGCTTTAACTTTGTTGGAATTGTTGTTCAAGGATGACATCATCCTTGACACTGTCCTCGATAGAACACGCTTGAATCACATCTTGTTCCAAGTTATCTTTAAAGCTTCGAAATCAGGACAAAAGAAAATCGGTCACTTGGTTTACAGAACTTTCATTTTGAACCAATGGTCCTTGAACTTCTGGCCAATAGTATTAAAGGCCAACGCCTGGAAGATTGTCAGTCTCCAAAACACAGCTGCTCCAACTTCAGAAGACAGATTCTTCTTCGATTCCGACTTGACTGGATATTTCAGTAAGAGAATTGACTGGATGCAACAAGCTGGTGCTGCCAAGATTGAATTCTTGGACGATGTTGAAAAGTCGATTGTCAACTTGGTGGGTGGTTCTTCAAGCGAACTGAAAACTGCTTCAGAAATCGACTGGATCTTACAAGCTTTGGAGAACCCTTCAGGTAACTTACAGATCAGAGTAAATGAACACTTGATCAAGATCTTCCCAACTGTAAACGAATACAGAATTAAAATCGTCAACAAGTTAATTGAATTGTTGACCAATGACAATTTAATCGACTTTGATCCAATGGAGACCTTGCAGTCCTTAGAATTCGACAACGACTTGTTCTTGGCTGCTTTGTCTAGTGTTCAATTGAGCTCCCAGATCCCAGAACAATCCCTTGCAAAGAGAAGAAGAAGATCATCGAACTCCACTAAACAAAACATGGCAAGAGATGAAATCAACAACATGGCCCTGACTCACTTGAAGAAGTTAACAATCATCTTGGATGTCTTGGAAAAGAACTTGAGAAGTCCTTTGGATATTTCTCGTCCTAAGCTTTTACAAGCTTTGTTTGGCATTTTGACTGACTTGGACTACTTAGGAAATGACGGAAATTTGCCTGTCCTTTACGCACAAGAGACTTTGGCAAGTTGTATGTTGTTGAGCATTGTCAAAATGAAGGCCTCCTCAGAAAAGTTCAAATTTGACTCCAACTCTGTAAGAGCTGATTTGATCGTCAACTCTATCAGATCTTCTCAATCCCCTCAAGTTCAAAACAGATTGTTATTGGTTGTTGCTGAGTTGGCATCATTGGCTCCAGAAATCATCTTGCACTCTGTCATGCCAATCTTCACTTTTATGGGTGCCCATACAGTCAGACAGGATGATGAATTCTCCAGTTCAGCATTGCAGCAAACAATTGCAAAGGTTATTCCAGCTTTGGCATTGAATGGATCTTCTTCGTTGAACAACGAGATAGAATTCTTGTTGTCCAGCTTTGTTGCTGCCTTCCAACACATTCCAAGACACCGTCGTGTTAAGTTGTTTACATCATTAACTAAAACCTTGGGTTACGACAAGTCTTTGCCTTCCTTGTTGTTCTTAATGAGTCAACAGTTTGTGAACAACTACAACAAGAACAAGGTTGCAGAATGTGAAAACCTTGCCGAGTTTACCAACTCTTTCCTCAAGACATTTTCTGCTCACGAACAATTGGTAGGTATTACCGGTTTCAGTGAATTCTGGATGCAAATTCCAACTACACAATTGGAACCAAACTCAGATGAATATGCTAACTTGAGCTCTCGTTCTATCTTTGGCACTTCCATTCTTTCTTTGGATAGCGAAGGCTTGACTGCATTCAAGACTCAAAGTTTGAAATTTATCAGCGACGTTTTGGCTAAGGACAATAGTAACTACACAAACGTCACTTCAATGAAGATCAAGGTTGCCCTTGTCTTGTTGGACTCCGAGGTTCCAGAATCTGAGAAACAAGAAGTTTTGGAAGGATTCAGAAACATTACCTCTTTCATTTTGTCTGCATTGGATTCATTCACAAATGTCACTTACAGTAGAGACATTTCTTCTAGTTTGTATGAGTTATTATCCAACTTCTTGAACTTGTTGCCATTGAACTATTTCATTGATTCCATCATTGATTCTTTGGATGTCGAGAAATTGTCTGACAACTTGTCCACCAAGGTTGCAAAGAACTTTGCCATTTTGGCCGGTAAGAAGTTTGAAAGTGAAGTGAATGCTTCTAATATTGAAGAGTCATTGTCTGAGACAGTATTGGCTAAATTATTGGAAATTTTAATTGGTGGTATTAAGAAGAATATCGACGTTGAATTGCAACAAGCTTACTTGGACACTTACTCGATTATCATCGACAAATTTGGGTTGGCTACTAAAATCTTTGGACAACCTCAATATTCTAAGGTATTGGTTGAGAGTTTGACCATTTTCACTGCTGAAAACGGATTGTTGAATGATCAACCTGAAATTATCATATCTTCGATTAACGCTATAGCAAGTATTGTGAATATTTTGGGAGTCAAGACCATTGGTTTCTTCCCTAAGATTGTTCCTCCTGCTTTGAAGATCTGGAGTAAAACAACTACTGACACTGAAGATGAAGAAACCTCCAAATTGTTGCAGGCTTCCATTTTGGTTTTGCTTTCCTGCCTTATTAAAAAGATCCCAGCATTTATGACCAGTAACTTGGACTCCATTTTAACTACTGTTCTCAGTTCTGATTTGATTGAGAGTAATATCAGATCAAATGTTTTGGGCTTAATTGTCGAACACATGGACTTGTCTCAAGTATTAAAGTCTTTATGCAACATCTGGGGTAACAAGAAGTTTTATGAAAACGACAGCGCAGGTAACTTGGGATTGTTTTTGAACACCATGGAGCAAACTATTGGCAACATGGACAAGAAGACTGCCACTACCCAGTCTACAGTATTCATGAAGTGGTTGATCCAGTCCTTTGAGTTCAGACACTACTCTGAGCACATGAACCATAAGTTTGACAACAACACTATCCATCGTTTGGAAAGCTCTTTCTACGACTGTGGTATTGCGTATGTGATGAAGTTGAATGACAAGAACTTTAGACCATTGTTCGCCAACTTGGTCAGATGGGCTATCGAAGGTGAAGGGTCGAACTTGTCGTACAATACTGAGGTTTCGAGACTCCTTGCATTCTTCAGATTCTTCAACAAGTTGCAGGAGAAATTGAAGAGTATTATCACTTCGTACTACTCTTATTTGATTGATCCAGTATCATCGATTTTGAGTAGATTTGAAAGTGGTGACTTGGACAATCTTAATTTGAGAAGAATCATTTTCATTTCGCTTACTTCGTCATTCAAGTATGACCAAGATGACTATTGGTCACAACAGTCTAGATTCGACAGCGTTTGTCACCCATTGTTGGCTCAATTAAGTAATGTTGAGGACAGTATTGGTAAGTACTTGATCAAGACTATCACTGCTTTTGTCACCAATGTGTCTTCTGATGAGTACAACGAAACATTGGTTCATGGATTAATCAAGTACATCACTAATGAAGGAGATGGAAACTCGCCAAGCACTAAGATCTGGACAATTAGAACATTGAAGACAGTATTCCAGAAGATGGGTGAGCAATGGTTGTCTTACTTGCCTACATTCATTCCTTACATTGCAGAATTGTTGGAGGATGACGATGAAGAAGTCGAGTCTGAAGTGAGAAGCGGTCTTGTACGTGTTATTGAGAATGTATTGGGTGAGCCATTGGATAGGTATTTGGATTAAGAGTTGAGATTAATTCAATTCAAAAAAGTTTATTAGAATAAAAGAACATATAACTGAACTGTAGATTTTTATTGTCTAAATTCTGGTAGGACTAATAGATTGTCTACAGTTTTTGCTTAAGTTGAAGATTTTCTATTGAAGTGATCTATTTACGAACTCTTCTATCAAAGAATCCTCCTCTTTCCTGCTCTAAGATGATATGGTTAGCTTTACCTTCGCCATATTTAGAAACTAATTTTAAGTAAAATAGTCCACAAGCATTACATAAACGACACCTGTGTGGCCCTCTCCTCCATTCAGGAGTACTAGTTTTTCCACATAATATACAAATAACTTCTTGTCTTTTATTGCGGTCCATAGGCTTAACATTTTGCAACAACTCATTGAAAGAAGGAAGTGCATTCACCTCAGTTTTGTAGCGTAATTGTCCTCTCATAATGGTAATGGGTAGGTTGAAATAGCAGGTTCAGTACTACTTATAATGCTGATAGTTTATAACAGGCTTGCATTTTATCGGTACTTGCCTTTAGAGTGCTGCTTAAAGCTGTTTCAGATTTTCGCAGCCAAAACAACACATACAATTAGCTCACCCAAAACGAATATAACCAGACCAAGTAAGGAAATCAATCAAGATGAAAAGGGGGAAGTGCATGATTGATACATTATATCTGGTTAGTTGTGATTGTGGGGAAACTCCGTGACAGCTTTTGTACCTGAAGGACTGGTTTCATAATATTCAATACAAAAATAAACAAGAAATCTTGAAACACACGTACCTAAGGAGATTCAATATGAGCTTGTTTCGGAATAATGAAGTTTAATGGTGCTGTAAAATACAACTGGTTCTCGATTAAGACTATGTTAAACGCATTGTGGGGTATTCAATAAAAATTGTAAATTTTGATAGAATTTTCATGAAAACTATAGAGTTTGGAATAATATTTAGAGAAGTATCATCAAATGCTTAATACAATAAAGAAGTTCACAGTATTCTCCAATCAATATTCAAGATATCTAAAGAAGAAACAAAATTTCAAGTTAATAATTACTTATTACAAACCAGGTCAGTTGAGGAAAAGCTATGAACAATGAAGTAGCGTACTTATATTCCAAGCATCACTGAATTAATACATGTCTAAATACACCAAAGATGGAGTAAACGGAACTGGTCGTGCATTCCATCAAGTTCCATAAAATTCGGTGAAAAAATCAAAAGTATTTCAAATCCACCACTAATAATGGTAAGTATCCATGAGCATGTCTTTCACTTCATATTCAAATACTAATGTCTAGTCTTTCTTGAAAACCGCCCAATCCCTCAAGCCATTGTTCGACAGAGTTCTCGTTCAAAGATTGAAGCCTGCTGCTCAAACCGCTTCAGGTATCTTCATTCCAGAGAAGAACCAGACCAAGTTGAACGAAGCCACTGTTATTGCTGCTGGCCCAGGTATGACTAACACCACCACTGGTGATGTTATTCCAACCAGTGTTAAGGCTGGTGACAAGGTCTTGTTGCCATCGTTTGGCGGTAACCCAATCAAGATTGGTGAGGAAGAGTACTTGTTGTATACTGACAAGGAAATTTTGGCCAAGATTGAGTAAGTGTACTTGATTCCTGTAAATATTAATAAACAATAATCATCTTGCTTTTGTATTGAGTATCTACATTATTCACGTATTATTCTTTTAACTGAGAGACGTTCAGGTGTTTAATTACTGAAGGTAGATCTTAAAAACCATCTTGTAGAGAGATTGAGAATTGAGAGATTTAGTTAGTGAGAGATTAAAATTAGTGAGTCAAAAAAAGGTGTCTAACAAGTCAGAATATTAGGGCACTATATGGTTAAGAAAAGCCAGTAGAACTAAAGAAGTAACGAAGTTAAATTGCTGAATTTAATCTCATTTCAATCCAAAATCAATTTGAAAACTACCTCCTTCAATGATTGAGGAATTTCTCACCATAATAGTGCACTATCTCACAATCCACACTCTCACATTTTCATATCATTAAAAGTCATTAAACTTTTTTTTTTTGTGCTGGCTAAATTGGTAGCGCTCCTATCATTCTTTTGCGTAAGCCCAAAAACTGTTAAGGAGCCAAAACTCGTTAAAGAGCTAAGTTACACTTCATCCTCGTTCTTCCACACTACATAATAGGATGTCAACCAATAGATTTGCACAGTTCAAGATAGTTCTTCTTGGAGAGTCTGCCGTCGGCAAGTCCTCGATAGTACACCGTTTTGTGAAGAACACGTTTGACGATATGAGAGAGTCTACTATTGGTGCCGCATTCTTAACTCAGTCCATCACATATGATAACACGACGATTAAGTTTGAGATCTGGGATACTGCTGGACAGGAGCGGTACAAGAGTTTGGCTCCTATGTACTATAGAAATGCACATGCTGCGTTGTGTGTGTATGACTTGACGAGCCGGGCCTCGTTTGCGAAGGCGCAAGACTGGATAAAGGAGTTGAAGAAACAAGCCCCGGAGGGGATTGTCATTTCACTTGTCGGGAACAAGTCAGATTTGGCCGCGGAGAAGCGAGAAGTGGAGGAATCAGAAGTACAAGAGTATGTCGAGCAAGAGAATGAAAATGACAACTCTGTAATCATCACTGCAGAATGTTCTGCCAAAACCGGTGACGGGGTGTTGGAGATCTTCAACAAGATCGGCCGTGCGTTACCGGTGGATGAAGTAATCAACAGTAAGCAAAGACAACAAGGTCCTGGCGCCGCCAGAAGGGCTGCTGGCGTCGACTTGGGACGTGCAAGACAACAACAGCAACTGCTGTCAAGCTGTTGCTAAACAACGAACTTCAAACTACAAAGTCATTTTATCAACAGACACAGCACTCACAACGTTCTAATACACTCATATCTCACTACTTCTCTACAAACATACTACCAAACTCTCATAATACAATAACTTACTTAACACTATACAATCTACCCTAAAAGTGTGTAGATCATTTTAAAGCCACTCTCGTGCATCCTCACGTTACCTAAATTCCGGGTAACTAAAACGGTGTGTAATTTTTGTTTTCGCCACATCACACGACCTTTTGAATCGTGAAAAATTTTTCACTTTATATAAACTGAAAGTTCGCCCTAAAAGACTTGAAACCTCATCATCATTTATCATGTCTAGACCACAAGTTTCTGTCATTTCCGCCAAGGGTGAGTCCACCTCTACTCAGTTGCCATTGCCAGCTGTTTTCGCTGCTCCAGTCAGACCAGACATTGTCCACTCTGTCTTTGTTAGAATTAACAAGAACAAGAGACAAGCATACGCTGTTTCTGAAAAGGCTGGTCACCAAACCTCTGCTGAGTCTTGGGGTACCGGTAGAGCTGT
This sequence comes from Kodamaea hsintzibuensis (nom. inval.), assembly GCA_030568835.1. Taxonomy (NCBI): domain Eukaryota; kingdom Fungi; phylum Ascomycota; class Pichiomycetes; order Serinales; family Debaryomycetaceae; genus Kodamaea; species Kodamaea hsintzibuensis (nom. inval.). The sequence continues at coordinate 120,415 of JAJMJA010000019.1, forward strand.
TGCCAGAATTCCAAGAGTTGGTGGTGGTGGTACCCACCGTTCTGGTCAAGCCGCTTTCGGTAACATGTGTCGTGGTGGTCGTATGTTTGCTCCAACTAAGACTTGGAGAAAGTGGCACGTCAAGGTGAACCATAACGAAAAGCGTTATGCCACCGCCTCTGCCATCGCCGCCTCTGCTGTCACCTCTTTGGTTTTGGCCAGAGGTCACAAGGTTGAAGAAGTTAAGGAATTGCCATTGGTTGTTTCTAACGACTTTGAATCCATCACCAAGACCAAGGAAGCCGTTGCTCTCTTGAAGGCTGTTGGTGCCCACAAGGACGTCATCAAGGTTATCAAGTCTAAGAAGTTGAGAGCCGGTAAGGGTAAGTTGAGAGGTAGAAGATTCACTCAAAGAAGAGGTCCATTGGTTGTCTACTCGCAAGACAACGGTCTCGTCAAGGCTTTGAGAAACATTCCAGGTGTTGAGACCTCCGACGTCAAGCACTTGGGTCTCTTGCAATTGGCTCCTGGTGCTCACTTGGGTAGATTTATCGTCTGGACCCAAGGTGCTTTCGAATCCTTGGACTCTGTCTACGGTTCCGACGCCACCAAGTCTGTCAAGTCTAACTACACCTTGCCATCCAACATCATCTCTAACACTGACGTTTCCAGATTGATTAACTCTTCTGAAATCCAATCCGTCGTTAGAGCTAAGGGTGAACCAACTCAAAAGAGAACTCACGTCTTGAAGAAGAACCCATTGAAGAACAAGCAAGTCATGTTGAGATTGAACCCTTACGCCAAGGCTTTCGCTGCTGAAAACTTGGGATCTATCAAGGTTGCTAAGACCAAGGGTGCTAGACCATCTAAGGGCCAATTCGCTAAGGTCTTGAAGAACTAATTGTGTAAATATATATAGATATTCTATTTAAATTTACATAATAGCTCTTTAATGTTGTAGTAGAGAAGAATTTTGGGATAGTGTAGTGTTACTTAAATCAAATATTGTATCTTCGATATTTAATTATTATTTAGTAAATTTTTTACTATCTAAAATAATATAAATTACCACGACTACATTAGCTTGATCCAGATAACTAATCTATTAAATACTTGTAAGAGTTAAGAAATAATAAACATTAGAATCAGGAAAGAGAAGATTTAGAGAAAGTGTCGTTAGACGTTATGTCAACGAGTAATTTTGGTTGCAAATTTTAGAATCACTTTTTCAAGGGCAAGACATTTTCAGCAAAGTTGTCGTTTCCGTTACTGTCGTTACCAAGCATGTTTCCTCTCAAGTCAGAGTATTCACAAATGGTATACTGTCCCCAAATGTTGTCACAAGTGACACGTGCACATCCAACCTTGTGTGTTGCCTTCCAGATAACTTGAGTGAAGTGACCAGTAGCCTCGGAGAAACCTGGTTTGCTGTAGTCGTACTGATTGATTTCGTCGTACCACGCATCAACTGGATCGACAGCACCGGAGAAACCGATGGCCAAGTTTTCACCGTATGGACCATTAGAGTGAACCAACTTGACGTCGCTGCAAGTGAAATTAGTAGTGGCATATTTGAGAGCGTACACAGCCAAGTCATCATCCCAGGTAAGGGCATCGACTCCGTGTAAGGCTCTCTTCTTGTTGTGTTCGAGGAGGATTCCCCTGTTGAAGTCTCCATCGTTGTTGAAGTTAGATCCTGTTGGGCTGCTCAGTTCAGTAGAAGTGAGCGGAGGAGTAGACAGGGTTCTGCTAGCCGAAGAGGAAGAACTTGGTGCTGAACTAGATGGTGTAGACGAACCTGAAGCAGAGCTTGAGCTTTGACTTGAGGTGATTGAGTTTGAAGATGAAGTAGGTTGGGAACTAGAGTTGGAGCCTGAAATACCGCTGGTGTTTGAATTGTTAGGGTCTGATCCAGAATCTGAGTTGTTTGAACCATTTCCAGAGCCACTTCCATTTGAACCATTGCTTCCATTCGAACCATTTCCAGAGCCACTTCCATTTGAACCATTGCTTCCATTCGAACCAGAACCAGAACCAGAACCATGACCATTACCAGACCCAACTGATGCAGATGGAGTTGGGGTGACACAAGTAGTAATAAAGTTGGTAACGGTTCTCAAAGTGGTGAGAGTTACATTAATATTGGCATTATTAGCAGCGCCAGATGTAATAGCAAAAGCAGTGACAGCTGAGGCAGGGTCAGCTGAAGCAGAGGCAACTGAAGCAGGGTCAGCTAAAGCAGCGACAGCAGGAGCAAAATCAGCAACCGCTGAAGATGGACCTGCTGAAGCAGTCACTGCAACTGCAGCTCCGTTTGCAGAAACGGTAACTGCGGTTGAAAACGACCCTTCATCACGCTTGGATACTCCTGGTGCCAACAAGAGAGACATTGGTACAGGTGGAGTCTCCGAAAGTGGAACACCTGGCGTAGTTGCAACTGGAAGTCCCACAGAAGTATAAGGGCCAGTGAATGACGACGAACTAGAAGCAGTAATAACAGTTACTGGACTTGGAGTAGGAGCTCCTGGTGCCATCAATTGGTCAATTGGAACAGGCGGGATATTAGTTTGAGGAACTCCAATTGTAGTAGCCACAGCAGGACCAAGAGACTTATAAGGTCCAGTAAATGTTGAAGTTGGGTCAGAAGAACCGTCATCATCACGCTTTTGAGTAGGTGCTTCTGGGGTCTCAGCAGACTGTGTGTTCGACGAACTAGCAGCAGTAATAACAGTAACTGGAATTGGAGTAGGAGCTCCTGGTGCCATCAATTGGTCAATTGGAACAGGCGGGATATTAGTTTGAGGAACTCCAATTGTAGTAGCTACAGCAGGACCAAGAGATGTGTATGGTCCCGTGAATGTACCAGCATTATCTTCACGGGGATCCAAAGGTGCAGCTGGGGCTGCCAGAACCAAGGCTGCACTAATTAAAACGAGTGTGTGGAATCTCATGTCTTCCTGTGTCTTCAAAAAATGAACTAATACGGTACGTCTAAGTATATATATAAGTATTTACCAAACAAACGGCCAGGAATCATAACAACATTTACGTAGAACCTACATTTGGTGTAGACCATAAAGCTCACCAACGGCTCCATCAAACCTAACAAAAGTAAGAAATCAGCTAAATCTAGGCTCAAAAATGACAATTATAACCTCTTTTTGAAACAGGCGAGAAACCGCAAAGACACTTTGCTGCCAAAATTCTTCCATTTTGGGTGAAAAAAGTAGTGAATGCTGCAACATCTGCTGCAAGGGACGGTCCCTATTAAAAAATAATCTTACAATCGCCTCAGAAAACTTCAAAGGCCACCGCGTTTAAGTTTGAGTATAACATTCATAATGTATAGATAAGACCCAGAATGAATGTTCAAAATGATGAGGGTCTGTTGGATCGTCGTCACAAGTACGACTTCTCGTTTAAGGTGAACTGAGGGTGTTGATTTGATCTTTTCTGGAGAAAATCAACCCCCATTAAAGGCTCCGAACCTTGAAGCATCTCATCGCATCAACTGGCACGCTTTCTTTGTTGATAGCTTTTCCTTGCATTAAAAAGTCTATTTTCTAGTTCAATTACGGGCAATTGTTTACAAGAATTGTTCAGTATAGTCCTAACCTTATTTTTACGCGTCGTCAATGTATGTACTGGCAAAACCAAAACACACTGGTGGATTTCATTAGTGTTGAAAGCTTGTATAGAAAATGGGTTTCTAAAAGAAACTTGCCCTATTGAAAGTGTAATTATAATTCGCTTGATTTATGAGAGGGGGAATTGACGTTAACACGCCTGTTACAAGAAATACATCAGCTGGGTCGCTGTCTTTAATTTTGGCAAGGTATTGTGCAATGAACTAGGGGCATTAGGTACTCTAGGCTATTGTATGTAATGCTACCTATGTGAACATTGTCTAGTTGGACAATAGTGGTAAAATGTCAATCTTGTGATATTCGCTTCAAACATCTAATGGGTGCATTTCACCGCTTGAAGTTTACTTTGGTTCGGAAAGTTGCTCGGACACATTCAATGGATTGAGCAATTGAATGATAAATGTTCAGCTTGAATAGTTCTGATCTTAACACAAAGGCTCGACACACATATTACGAATGTTCAATGAGTTTTAAATTTTACTCTTGAGGCGAGAATAAGAAAATAAATTAAAGTGAAACTTTTGTGTTCAGACACTTCTAAATATATATTTTATTGTTCAATAAAAAGCATATTTAGTGCCAGACAAGTTCAGACGGTCCAATGTTATCTAATGCTTGTAATGCTGTAAATAAGAACACATACACGTCTACGTGAAATAAATCTTATGATTCTAAGCCTAATACTTAAACCTAAAGAATTCGACTTCCTTCAAGATTGGTGGATTAAGAGCTGTTCCTTCAACTGTAAGCTGTCAGTGTGAGACGCCTCACCATCATTGGTACTGAAAATGGCCGAAATCGGTCAGCTGTAACGAATAACCAAAATATAGCTAATACTAAAAGACAATAGCTGTGTTCACATGTTAACGCTACTGACCATGTCATATCGAAAAACCAAAAGAAGTTTCCATAACATTACCGTCCAAGGGATTAATACAATGCTAATTCATTTATACGAGGCTTTCCCTGACAGTTTCTAAAAAATTATTCTTCTTTTGCTTCTAATGAGCTTCAAATACCAAGGGCTACCTAACACAATGAGAAGACTACTTCCAGTGCTGACAAGGTCATAAAACAAGGCCTGGTCTAAGATCTCTTACACCTTGCAATATGACAACTATTTGATATCTACCTACTCCCAATGTCTTTCTAGGAGAGAAAGGGGATGATTGGCTGCGGCTACGTTGTACTTCTGGCTCCTTCGAAATAATGCATTGGACAAACAATCTTCAAATATCTCTCCGTCCTCACGGAATGGAGTTGTTATGTTTAGAGCAAATGCACACCTCTTTCCCAAGGGGACAGTAAATAAACTATTGTTTTCTGTTCCGCACAACACGTAGCAATTTGTGAGTGTCTAGGACTCGGTTTTATTGTTTAACCCAAATCGGGGAATTTCAACTCCTAGCATGTTCTATTATGAGTTCTACTATTTTAGTATCAGGTGTTCAAGTGCTCCACAAAAGTTCCTCATATTGAAATCTTTATTCTAGCATCCATCAATTCAAGATAAATTTCAATCAATACAAGCCGTTTTTGTACTTGCTCAACATCTCAGTTTCTCACACCACTAGCACTTTTATATACATACATCCTCGCTAATGTACAGATAGTCCTTGCCTTATTAGTTAGTGACCGACATTTCAGTACTTTCGCTCGAGTATTATTCTGAGCAACCTCATATCGCCATTTGAGGTTAAAAGTTTAGTGTACACTTATCCCCAGATTCCTACGAAAGCAATATTTGCTGTAAATTTATTAAACCTTGTTCAGGTAGCTACACATAGCAGTTCAATATTTGGAGTGTCAAATGATGAAGAAAGTACTAAAATATGTGCTATTGAAATTACGAGCACGAAAAAAAATAAGCCAAGCAAATATTTGGCTGCAAATCTCTGTGTTCTTAACTTGCTACATATTGAGGAAATTGCTTAACTTGTAATCTCTTCCCAGCTTCGCAGAGCGGGAAATTGTGTAACTTATTACGTACAAAGAGATACTAGTTTAAAGGAGGTGGAACATTAACTTCAAATAAGTTCTCACCTTGATTATTGGTACCGATGATGTTTCCTCTGTCGTCAGAGTATTCACATATAGTGTACTGTCCCCACACGTTGTCACAAGTGATACGAATGCATCCAATCTTGCTAGTTGCTTTCCAGACAACCTGGGTGAAATGTCCTGTAGCAGAGGAATAACCTGGGTTACTGAAGTCATACTCATCGATTTCATTGTACCAAGCATCAACAGGGTTAGAGCCATCGGAAAATCCAACAGCTAAATTTTCACCGTATTGTCCAGCAGAGTGGACTAATTTGACATTGTTACAATCAAATGCTCCACTAGCGTAACTCAAAGCGTAAGCTGCTAAACCATCATCCCAAGAAAGATCAGAGACACCATGTAATGCTCTCTTTTCGTTATGGGTATCAAGGATTTGGTCATTGAATTGCTCGTCGTTATTGAAATTCGATCCCAGTGACCCTGCTGTAGAACCTGTTGCGGCAGGAGGAAGGGTATCTACTACAGTGAGTGAAGGGAGAAGGGTTGTAGGAAAGAAAGGGGGAGTCGTCAGAGTTGTGACTGCTCCAGATCCAATACTTGTGAAATCATCAGTAGATTCATCTGCAGAGGTTGTGGTTATAGCCTCTTTTTGAGTGGATATAGTAGTTTGTTTGCTAGAAACTGTAGACACTGGCTTAGCAACTGTTTGAAGAGTTGTTTCCCCGAAATTTGAAGACCAGGCAGATGACCAGGAGCTATACCAAGTACTAGGAACGACATTAGTTGTTGTTGGAGTGGCCAACTTAATGCTCGAGGTTGTGGTTTTCAAAGGTGTGGTTGTGGAGGCTAACGAGGTTGTAGTTTTTGATGTTGTAACTGAACTGGTTAACGTAGCTAAAGTACTTGCAATTGATCCATCTGCGGTCTTTGATGATGATACAGATGCACTAGATGATGCCTTGTTAGTCGTAAACCAAGTGGAAGTGCTAGTCCAGTAGGTTGTTGGAAGCGCATAAGTTGTATACCATGAAGATGTTGTGTGCCAAGTTGAGGCAGGAAGATCGTACGTCCAGGTGGTATACCAGTAAGAAGTCGGAAGTTGGTAAGTTGTTTGCCAAGTTGAAGTTGAAAACCAAGTTGTGGTAGAAAACCAAGACTGGGGACCAGTTTCGGATTTTGATGGGGCAACAGTGGTTTGGGCAAGAGAAGATACGATACTTTTTGATGTTGATGTAGTTGGAGTGTCGCACGGTGTATCCTTAGAACTGGTTGCTAAAGTTGATGCACTTTTACTGCTTGCTGTAGACAGAATGGAAGATGAGACTGGTGAGGTAGATGCGGTAGTTGAGGTAGTAGAAGCAATGGAAGTAGTGGAAGTTGGGGAAGCAGTTGATTTAGTTGATGCAGTTGATGCAGTTGATGCAGTTGATGCAGTTGATGTAGTTGATGTAGCTGATGTAGTTGGTATAGTTGAGGTTGATGAAGTGCTGGATTTAGAAGATGAGGTTGTTGAAGTTGTTTCATGGGTAGTTACCTTAGTACTGGATGTTTGAGCATTTCCTGCTCCATAAGTGGTTGCAAATGTAAATCCTGTAGAAAATGAAGCAGCACTTGTAGACCACCCAGTAGACCAATAACCTTCTGGTTTGTCATCACGTTCAAATAAGTCTGGTAAGCTAATTGTTTGAGAGTGTGGAACTCCTAAAGTTGTAACCTTAGGTTCACCAAGAGATGTATATTGGGAAGCACTAATTAAAGCTGCACTGAATAAAAGGAGGGACTGGAGTTTCATCTTGGCTATCTACGTTCTAAACTTATAAAACTACAAGGTTTAATTGCAATATATATACTTACGAAAGTATTCTGATGGTATAATTGCAGCTTTGGTTTTCGAAAATCCAAACGGTTACTACTTCATCGCATCAATAATATCTTGCATTAATAGGCCGGATAACGCCAAATCCAGGGGAAATCGCCTCGGAATGACAATTGAAATACTCTTTCTGAAACAAACGAAGAGGTACAAATACATTTTTCAACCAAAAATCCGACCATTTTGAGACATGAAAGCGAGAGAAGAAAAATATTTTTTGCAGCAATTGACCTAAGCTGCAAGGGGTACCCCCTAAACTCATGAAGCCTACGTCGCCTTGGTATTAGAGGCACCATTTGATCTACGTGATAACACGACAGCTAATGTGACGTTCAATCAATCAATTATTATCTATGAAATTGTGAGCATCCCCGTCCACAAGTGTAATTAGTCGAGATTATGTCGGCGAAAGAACTAATTGTGAGCACGAACTCAAAAACAAAAGGCTCAAATCAGAGCATCTCATCTTCATCTCGTAGCCTTCGTTTTCTTTTGTTAAATGTGATCCTTTGCGTCAAAAAGTATACAAAGCCCGCATAATTATTGTTAAAAAATGCTAATCACATTCTCGAGCATTGTACGCCTGGTAAATTACACGCATCGAGGTAACATCAATATCAGTCAAACTTTGGGTAGATAATGTAATTGTAACTGAATAGACTTCAAAGGTTTCAAATAAACCTCGTGTAAACCAAAAGACTCCATAACAAAGTTAACTGCGCCTTCAGCCCACAATTTATATAGTAAAGAAAATTCCAAACTCATCACAAAATCACAAAATCAATAAATATAGAGATAAGGTTGGGAACCTGCAAAGTGTACTATTTAGTTATTTGTAAGAGATGTGGAAGATTATGGAAGCTACCGAGGAGTTTAAAATTTCAAAGAATATTTTCGTATACTCCAATGGCTTAAATAACCGGGAGCGCAACATATGGTTTAAAGTAAATGGGTATCTGAAACTGGCTCAAAACAATGGTTCGTTTAAAAGCTATTTTTTAAATCTAAGGTACAACAAGTTATCTTAATCATCCTATTAGAAGTGGCACATTCAGAAAATTATCTGGGTGCAAATAAAATACATACAATACATACAAACGGTGCGAGATTACACGAGTGGCAAGACGTTCAAGGAGAAGTAGCTTTGACCTTGAGCGTTGTTTCCAACGATATTACCTCTTTCTTCAGAGTATTCGCAAATAGTGTACTGAGTATTGAATTGGTCGCCACAAACGACTCTAGCACATCCTAATTGGGTAGTTGATTTCCAAACCACCTGGGTAAAGTGACCAGTTCCTTCAGTGAACCCGGGGTTGTTAAAGTTGTATTGAGAGATTTCGTCGTACCAGGCGTCAACAGGTGAAATACCACCATTGTAGCCTGCTGCTAAGTTTTCGCCGTATGGACCATTTGAGTGGACTAAAGCAATAGTCGAGCAACTAAGGTGGTTTTTGGCATAGTCCAATCCAAATGATGCTAATGTCTCGTTCCATTGGAGAGGGTTTACGCCATGTAAAGCTCTTTTAGCGTTGTGTTCGTTGAGTATATCGGTGTTGAATTGTTTGTCATTATTGAAATCTAAACCTCCAGTACTTGACGGGGTTGGACTTGATGACGAAGATGTTGGTGTTGTAGTGGATGATGCTGGTGGTGTGGTTGTTGGTGTAGTTGTTGGTGTAGTTGTTGGTGTAGTTGTTGGAGTGGTTGTTGGTGTAGTTGTTGGAGGCGACGTTGTTGGAGTCGACGATGTTGGAGTAGTGGTCGATGAAGTTAAAGTTGTTGGAGTTGATGAAGTCAAGTCAACTCCAGGAGGAGGTCCAGTAACAGTCAGAATAGAAGTATCGGTTCCGGTAACCGTGGCCTTAGTAACCCATTGCGTGACAGTAGAAGCCGTCACTGTGACAGTCACAGGGGCAGCATTCACCAATGCTGAAGAAAGTAAAATGAGAGTCAGGAATTTCATTGTAATGGTATGTGAAATATTAAGATTGTTATTGTCTGTGAATAATTATGCTAATGATAAAGGCTTCAGTGACTTATTTATACAACCTTCAACGCTTGTCTGGAAGTAGACCCAATTGTGTACCAGCATCTCTAAATGGCTGCTAAAAAAACGTTTTGGGAATGTTCCCAGGTCTCACAGAACCAACTCAGCCTAATTAGGAATACATCGCCAGTTCATCTTTACTACTGCACCCCATGAACAATATGTCAACTTAGCAAGCACCCCAGCCAGTAATTCCATAAGAATTTTGAACAATGAGTACGTATTCCTTCAGGCTATATCTACATTATACTACTATTCAAACCCTCCCCCTTACCCTGCTTCAGACCCTCCTCATATTAAACATTCACTCGCTTCTATAGTAATCACTATAATACAGCCAGCATTATTTTTCCTAGTATTAGCTTATGTAATCGCAACTCTTCGCATTAATTCATTTTTCCAGCGAACTTACATTTTTCGTGCCAATTTGTAGAGAAAATTGAAATTAATACAAGAGACAAAACAAATACAAAACAGTATCAATACCCCAGCACTCATTCACTTAAAGAATAAGTATATTTTCTTGTTCAATATATCATACATCATCACTAACATCTTCACTACCCCACTTGAAATAAATAAAAAGATTTCAAAGATCTAAAGATCTAAACCTAAAAATATTACTCCTATTTATTACTCAATCACTCAATTTCTAATAACCCAATCAACTCCTATAAAAAAAATGCATAAGCCACTCATAAATCCCTCTCCTCTTCTATCGTACAAAAACGCGCGCTACCATTTTACAGTACCAAGAGCTGTCGTATAAGATAGACGAAGCACAGTACAGAGTTCCCCACAGGACGTCAATATCATCTGACATCTCACCAATTCCAGAAGCCTTGCACCCCACTCCTCTACGAAATGAATTTTCAGTCTCACGAGATGAAATAACATTGGTTTAGAATAGTGTACCAAAGTTAATATATAATCTCCACCCCATTCACTCTCAATATCTGGTTAGGGGTAACCCAACATACTTTGTCTCTCTCTCTGTTTCATTGAAGCTTCACGATAAGTGGGAGTTTTCCTTTTTTTTTTTGTGCACCTTTCCTTATTCAGACTAGATCAACTTTTCAAACACGACACCCAATTAAAGCAACCAGGTAGTTGAAGGATGTTCAAGAGTTTGCGTAAGAAGGCTCTGCTTTTGCTGTTACTGCAGCCTCTGCTGCTGCAGCAGCTGTTGCATAGCGTTGATTCTGCTATTTCTGCCGCGGGTACAGGGGCAGGCGCGGCAGGTAAGCATGGACAAGTGCTTGCTCAAGTTAAGGATTTCGAGATTGCGTTACAGGCTATGGATTATTTACTAGATGATCGCAATAACACAGGTACTCAGCTTCTTAAGGATCTGAGTGAATCCAAAACCACAAATCAGCCGAGCGGGATCTTCATTTTGGCTTTAGGTGTCATGGAGTTTATTGAAGCTACGCTTGGGTTCGAGCCGGAGGTGATGGCTCGTGCACATGAGACACTTCTGAACTCAGAAACTGCACAGTTGAACAACTCCAAGTATAACGTGAAACATAACTTGATCACCTCATACATATATCCACCCGGAACCGAGTTCCAGGTGACTTATGCTGAGCTGACCCTTTTGAACGCATTATTAATGTTGTTGACTGAAAATAACAGTATGTTGGAAAGTGCCAAAGCTTTATTCAAGTTACGTCGTGCTTACCAAACGTTGGACTCGATCTACAACAAAGTCAAAGCCCTGGAAGAAGTGTTTAATCGCAACTTGTCCAAACTACAACGTGAAGCATCTAATAATGCCCTCAATTTGAGTTGTACGGACTTGCCGGGATTCAAAATGGATAATGACACGGTTAGCTTATACTCTAGCAACCCATCAACAGCACTGTTGGCCGACAATTTGAACCTGGATATGCAATTAATGAAAGCATTGGAGAATGTATACCAAATGAGAAGAGCAAGAATCGAGGGAACAAGTGTTGGCGAAGGCAACACCAACGGTACTGCTGCTACAGGAGCATCTACCCCTGTACACTCAGACTTGAGAGCTCCATTGACTGGCTTCGACCTGGACGTGCTCTCCAAGAAAAGTAGTAACCAATACCTTCAAAAGGTTAACCACTTACCATCCAATTTGAGCAGCACACTAGTCTCCGATGATGACCGTGAAGATTCAGACTCGGAATTTGACGACTTTTCCGATGCTCTCGAGCACCAGTCAGACCTTGGGAAGAGCTCATTACACGTGGGATTGGGTTCTTCAGTTGTTGGGGGTGGGTCTTTCGTATCACTGATCACAAGCAACCTGCTCAAACCTCAACAAACACAGAACCACTTACATGTGTCAACAATTGATGAGTTCATCCACTCAGGTGTCCAATTATGTTTTGGAATCTTGCAAGTAGTACTTTCATTGATTCCTCCAGCCATCGGCAAGGTATTATCGATAGTGGGATTCAAGGGAGATAAGATGGAAGGACTCAAAATGTTATGGAGAACTGCAATCACTAGCCGTAACATCCACGGTGAGTTGGCATTGCTTGCGCTCTTAATCTTTTATGATGGACCTATCCAGTTTATTGACTTAGGATTCCAATTGCCTGGACACGAGGATTCTAACATCAAAGACGTTCTCAACATCGAGGCCAAGTCAACGATCCTGGAAAGTGAACTTGCAAAAGTATTGGCTAACCCCACTTTGTATACACCTCAGATCTTGATGAAAGCTAGACGACTCTTCCCACACAATGCATTGTGGGTGTTACAAGAAGGCCGGACATTAGCTGCCCAAGGTAAGCTACATGAAGCTATAAATGTCATGCAACTGTTCACTGACGATCCAACGAACAAGATCCAGATGCAACAAATTGAAGCTTTGCTTGTGTTTGACAGAGCAACGTTTCATGCGTTTGCTCACGACTTTGACAGTGCTGCACGCGACTTCATTTACTTGATCGACATTAACTCGTGGTCAAAAGCAGTGTATTTGTTTATGGCAGCATCATGTTATTTGGCCAAGTACCGTATGATCAAGATGGGTATGGTCTCTGTCGACGACACTGAAGCTGAATTGAAAAAGTACGCTGAATTGGCTAAGAAGTACTTTGATTTGGCACCAACATATGTACCAGGTCATGGATCCAATGCTAAAAAGGGAGGTATTGGGGGCGCCAACAAGCAGATGCCGTTTGATAAGTTCTTGCTCAGGAAGCTCAAGTACATCGAGGCGACGCAAAAGAAGCACCCAGAGTTGGCATTTATTGACTGTATTGGAACTTCCCCTATCCATGAGTTAGTTTATTTCTGGAACGGGTATAACCGAATGCCTAAAGAGCAATTAGAGATGAGTATTAAGATCTTAGGATACTCAGGTGAGCCAGGTACCAAGCTCTCCGAAAACACAGAAACTTCTTCCTTTAGTTTGATTGAGGAAACATTGGACGAGCTGATGATTAGATATTTGCTCCAAACAGTAGCATTGAGACAACTCGGCCAGGTGTCTGAGGGATTGGCATTATTGGATACCAAGGTGATTGATCAATTCGTAATCAGCGACTACCCACAATTCAAATTCAACAAGATGACGCATTCGCCGTACTTGTACCCAACAGCACTTCATGAGAAGACAATGTTTGTGTGGGTCTTGAGAACGACAACTGATGGTGAAGTAGATATCCAGCAAGCAATTTCAGAGAGTCAAGGATGGTTGAAGAAGGCTGAACTTGTTGGAGATGGTGATTACGAGTTGAGTAATAGAACTGGTTTAAGGATTAAGGCCGCGATGGATAGATTAGACCATTTGATGGAGTGATTACGAATATCATTAGAGAGATATTGGAGAGTAGGATACCCTTAAACTTGTCTTGTTCGAACAAGCAACTATAAAGGACTCACAGAATGTGAGTAAATAAATATAAGGAAATATTGTATTGAAAATTGTTGAAGTAGATTGTAAGTGAGAAGTGGTTCTACACATATTAGTGAAGTTCAGTAAGTTGACATTTAAGTCTGTATATGATTATGTGGAGATACCAACGATTTCAAAATGAACTGGGTATTATTATTATACATTTCTCGAGTAACAGTATCAAAGTTTCTCAAATTTATAGTTTGGATATAACTGAAAGGCATTATCCAATGGATTCATTGATGTTTTGTATCGAAATACCCTATATACAGAGTAGATAAACAATTGAGGCCAACAATAGCTAATATTAAAGGTTCTTGTTCAGCTGTAAAGTGTAATTTGTTTATAGTTGTTCGCAAATATCTGTATTGCATCATTGTCAACCACAAAAATATCTATTATTCTCCATATGCTCTCTCGTATCATATTGATTAAAGACTTTATGCATTTTTTCCTTATCATACTTCTCCTTGACTTAACCTAAATCTCCAATACCTACTTCTCGTTAATTTCAACTAATTAAAATAGGTATCGACCATAGTTGCAGCCACATTAAATCTGAACACTATAGTTACAACCCACCCAATTGCCAATGTTGGAAGTATTCCACCCAACACAATCATTTGTAATAAAACAGCTGGATTGGAACCTGTTCTTCTGTCTACAGTGTTGGAGTTAATGAAAGGCAAACTACTGAATCCGTAGAAGGTTAACACAAAGTAGTAACCTATTGTCCCAAAGTAAAGCGAGTTCCCCAATAAGACTGAGAAAATTGACTTTTTGATTCGTAACAATGGAAGAATAAAGTATTGCAACAAGTAGAGGGCTACCCATACCACCAAGAAGGAGTTACAATGGATATCGAAACAGAAGCCCCATTCGATGTAGTTGATGTTGTATCGTCCTGCGTTTTTTCCAAAGACGAATGAATTGTTAAACAATTGGTTTGTGAGACACCATGAGAGTGTGGCAATGACAGCACCTGTAAGGTAAAAGTCGATGCATACCATATATACCACCAACCGTAAGATGTCCACCACGCTGGGTGAATAGGTCAGACCCCAAGCTATAGCACTCACCACAAGAAACAGTGTGAGTAAAATAAGAAACAGAGGGTCGTCTCTTGTATAACTAAAGCGACTGGCATTAGTGGTTTGTTGTTGTTTATAGTAGTGCAGTGAGTACAACTTCTTGGGGTTGACAATTAAATACGCAATTTCCCACATAGCAGTCTCGAAATCAAGAGTCCTAGGCTTGAATAACCTGCGGAACATGGTCCAAAACTTTCCTAGCTTACGAGAAATCGTATTAGAGCTTGAATAATTGGACGAGGGTACAAACGTCTGGGAGGAGGCAGACGCAACTGAACCAGTAATCGAACCAGAACGGCCTGGCTGGGCCTGCGGAAATAAATCCTGCATTGTATATGGGAGATTGGCTCGTTTGCTCATATCAGAACCAATAAAATCTCGTTGCCCTAAGTGGTTTCGTTGTACTCTTTTCCCTTTTGGTATCGTGAGATATTTAGTCACGTGAATAGTATTACACCCTTTACAGTAGTATTTTTTAGAAATTTTCGGTATAAGGATACGATGGCCGAGAGGTTAAGGCGAAGGATGCAGGTTCCTTTGGGCTCTGCCCGCGCAGGTTCGAACCCTGCTCGTGTCGAATATTTTTTTATGTCATGTTAATTAAAATGCGACACCGATAATCAGAACTTGCGACAGTAACATGTCGTACATTTATAAATGGGGTTACATTTTTGATAGCAAATCAAATCAAATCAAGTCATACATTTAAGTACAATTCTACGAATATGAGTGGCGAGCAAGGTCTGGGAACAACAGGCGCGACGACTACGTCAACTACAACAACTACAGTACAGCCAATACTTCGTTTACGGCCTGGAGAACAAGGGACACAGGAAACAACCAAGGCCAAGAAGAAAAAGAAGGACGGGGTACGGTGGAATGATGATGTTGTAGACAATGAAAATATGAATAAGAAGAAGTCCAAAATATGTTGTATATTCCATCCACAACGAGAGTTCGGGGAGCTGTCGAGTGATGAGTCTAGTGATGAATCAAGTGATAGCTCTAGTGATGAATCAGAAGCTGAGAAAGGCGAGGAATGTTGCGGTCACTCACACAAGAAGAAGAGCAAGAAGAAGAAGAGTAGTCCAAATGCATATGAAAAGCAACCAAAGTATACTAATCGGTCGAAATTGGGAGCAGATGGGAATGTGGAAGGCCAAAAGTGAGTTTTGGAGAGATCTTGGATGATTGGAGACGGGTTGAATGAAGTGATATTTTGAAATTTAAAATAAGAGTTTCAAAATAAGCATTCTACGTAGATTAAATTTCACAGACTTGGTTGTAAAGAAGATTTCAAGAAGTGAACTTGGAACGAAAATGAATATCATTAGACAAATTACAACATCAGAAAGTATACTTTAAATGCAAATATTGACTAGGTTTTGTTCCAAAAATGACTTTGATCTACTTGACCAGCAGTTTAAAGACAGTATAATTTAGATTTAATTTAAATATTATTCCTTACTCAATACTGTAGAGATTTACAATAGACATACATGAAGTAACTTGAGATATTATTGTTTTTGCTGCAGGGCTCCAGTCGATGCTGAAGAGTGCAGCTGGTAAACTTTGAAAAGTACATTTTATATAATACACAAGGAGAAATTACTCCTTATATCACTTAGGATAGCTTAATAAAGCAGAAACTCCAGCTTAAATGCCCTAGATTGGGCCCAACTTCAACCCCATCTTCCCCTTAGAAAAATGTAAGGTTGTTGACCCTCCATAGATATCCCTATCTTCGTAATCTTCTGATGTAAACGCAGACATTTCTTTGTCCCAAATACTATTGATTAGCGATTTAGTGTTATCACTAGAGTTTTTGATTTTACTCTGTTTGGGTTTACCTGGCAACCTGCTTATGTAGCCTAGAACACCACTATTTGCGTGGTTTTGGCAGAATCTGAGGCGGATTGAAGTATACTGTGCCATTATTGTATCATGTTGGATCTTGACGTCATGCGAATAAACGTCTTTAGTACCCACAAATTTGTTGATGGGCTCTTCTAGTTGCAATTGCTTGTAGTCGAGCACCTTTTGTTGTGTCCTGTTCAGCTTCGCATTGCTTTGTGGGAACTTGTCTATAAAAGTTTGTTGGAACTCATTGATTTCATTCATGATATCAAGGTACAGTTCTGGTTTATTTTGTGTTTCCAAGTTATATTGAGTATCCGATTCTGTTTGGATCGTACCTTCCTCATCAGTGTCATCATCTTCATCGCTATCATCTTCAGGTTCACTTTGAAAGTTCTGGATATTTCCTGAAGATTGGTCTGTACTTTGTGGTGTTTCACTGCTTAACATCGGTACTAAAGTATGCATCGAGCTATGTGCAATGTTTAAGATTCGATTGAATAACTTAGACCCTTGTTGATCTTTGATTTCTTCTTCTTCTCGTGGAGGAGGATCGGTCAGCTCTGTATTGACACTTAGTTGTGTGAACAGATTATCTGATAGTGGAATTTCTCCCAGGCTACTCACTTTATCTGGCCTTTTAGTATTATATTGATCCTTAAGAACTGTCAACGGCGATACACTGTTCTTTGATTTTAATTCTGATTCCGTATGCGATCCAAACGAATTCCACTGTCTAAAAACAGGTTTATTAAACTTTGATGGTGCCGTAGCAACCTCATCTACCATCGGAATATTCTTTTGTAAATCAACAGACAGCTTTGATCTAGCCATATGGAGTTGCATATTCTGTGCAATAGCTGTATGCAATAACTCTGATCCATGCTTAGGTCCCTTTTTCTTAGAATACTCTCCACTATTTGGTGCTCCACTGCTTCTTCGTGAGCTACTCGAATCACGGCTGCCCTGCCTCAAATTATGTACATTCGATTCACGAAATTGACCGCTACTACCTCGCTTAGATTGCGAACGATTACTGCAAACACTTGACTCTCGCGAATCTTTCAGCGTTCGGTACTTCGTTCGCGCTTGTCTCTCGTTCTCGCTCATGTCTAACGACAGTATTCGTTTAATTAAATCTGTCGACTCCCAGTCCTTATCTTATCTACTTAGTGCTATCACATGTGTCCGATCACATGTATTTTTGAATCTTATCTTTATTATGTAATTTCTCACAAAGCACGGCTACTAAAATCAATATCGGCTCAATGTTTTTACTATGTAAAATAAATATAAATCCAAACTTGGGTATCTAAGGCTATTTTTCTATCTCATGGGTTTTCTTGTTACATCTTCATTGACTCACTGGTCGCTTAACTTTTATCTTCTATGACTCAACAGTTATTGTTTGGATCTTCTTGGTATCTTCGATCATCTCAATCGAAGACTAATTTCAATAAAATCTCGAAATTCTAGACATCTCAATCATCTTGAACCTTTCAATAATCTCAAACATCTCTCAAACGGGATTGATACTTAGTATACTACTCAAAATTAATCAATCCCTCTGATAAACTGGCATCCGCTCCTTCTATCAACTTTGCCCTTCTTGTGTTCACCAACTTTGCAAGATCCATAATCTTGTTCTTATTCTCAAGCACCAACTTACTCACGTCTCCATCTCTAGATTTAGACGTATTAATGATTTTCTCAAACAACCCAGACAAGTCTTCAACCGTTATGTTCAAGTAGTTTTGGTTCAGCTCAAAGATCTCCTGGAAGTTCAGGTCTTTTAAGTAAAACGCAAATGTGTAGGTCCACTTGAGTGTTTTTCTACCATTGTGCAACGACCGCATTGCATCAGGTAAGAACTGAACGTCACTCCAGGTAGTTGTTTGGTTACTTGCCGTTGTCTCGTCGCCTCTCCGGTTCTCCAAAAACGTAATCGCCACATTGTTGATTTGCTGCAACACCTTGTTGTCGAGCTTCATCGATGTTTCGTGGATCGCAAAACGTTTGTAAAAGTGAATATATCTGTTCAACGATTGTCTTGCCTTATTCTTGTGTGAGGTTGCGTCAGCAGGTTCGCCCTTGTACTTGTTACACAGGTAATAGTTGTTTCTATTGTGTTCTTTCCATCCATTCAAGCAGATCCAGCAAAACTCGTGCGCACATTTTTTACATGTCATATGGTTACATCCACCATTCTTCTCTATTGACAGCTGACACTTTGGACATTGGTGTGTGTTGGCTTCAATCCAGTTGGCCGTTTCAGAGTCGTCAGAGCATTTCTTCACCCACATCTTAACTACCCAACATGGACATGGCAAGTGGTTTTCATAGTTGCAGTTGAAACAGAACTCGTGTCCGCTTGTACATTTCACAACTGGTACACGAGTAAGGTCTATTGATCTTTTCGCTTCCATCAACAGTCGTATCTTGTATTCATTCTGGTCTTCTTCTGTCGAATCGGGACGCGTGTATTTGAGCAATTCTGTAAAGTTCGTGCAGTCGGTGGCAGGACACCATTTGTATTGGCCCTTCAGCTCCACACGTACCCTGGCTGCGCTACGAATCAAGTGGTTGTCCAAAAGTGACTTCTGGATCCTGAAGTTCAGTAGCAGTTTGATCTGTGAGTCTAAGATATCCTCCAAGTCACGATGTGGGATAGTCAAGTTACATTCTGGGATCATGCAGCGAATGAGTTTACCCCCGTTGACTAGGTCGTGCGTGTAATGGAACCAGCACGTCACGCAAAATGTATGCCCGCACAGCAACAGATATGTTTTAACTGGCAGTTCATAGTTCTCACAGCAAATATCACAGAAGAATGTCGGCTTTTCCTCAAACCTTGACACTTCTCCACTTACTGGTATTCCACACTCTTCATATAACTTTGTTTTATTCTCAAAATACTCATTAATAACTTCGTCTGGTTGCCAGTTTTTGTAATGAAGCATGATAAGCGCGTTATCTCCACCACAACCAAGGTAAGACTTCACTAGATTATCATACTTGTCGAGGAACTGAGTTTGAATGTACTCTTCAAGTGACCATGGCTGGTAATAAGTCCCATTCTCATGCCGATGGCGTGGGTTCGCCTCTATAAGAACCTCCTGTATATCCGCGTCTAGACCTTCTCCTTCTTCGTCGTCTTCTTCATCTATATCAATACTATTCTCGTCAGACTCAAACTCAAATGACTCGATATCATCGTCTTCAAACTCACTGCCTATACTGAACCCATCCTCACTGTTATTAACCGAATCAGTCATCCTCTACCTATAAACTTGTAGTAGACTCTTTTTTTTTGTGTTTCTCGCGGTGGCAAACCTTAACTCTCAAGGGTTGGTGGTGGGCTGTTTCAGATGTTGGAATGAGGTATCTAAGTATTCAATACTACTATATGATAATATGACTAATGATATCGTCAAATGAATTTGTTCCTCGTTATATATATATTATGAGAATTATAATTAGTTATATAATTTTGTACAGTCATATCCCTCTCCCCAGGGCTCACCCCCATTATTTGTCTAATTTGTTAGCATCGATGAATCTTTGTAAGATTGCCTTCTCCAGTTCGATGACCAAGGAGGCAGTAATGTTTGATGGCTGTGGGTGATACTGGTCAATTCTTTCTTCACACCATTTTAAAATTAATTCATTATGTTTAGGGTTTGGTTGGAGTAATTCAGCTGTTCCTGCTACTAATTCTTCATCTGATGTAGATGATGAAAGAGCCTGGAATGTTTCATTATCGAGTTCAATTAAGTTTATGATAGCATAGGTATGTTCTGTAGGAGTTCCATTATATCTGATACGAGGTGATAATTGCCATGAGTCATAAAAGTGCTCTTCGCCCTCACCCCCTTCGCAACATTCATCTTCGCAACCTTCTTCGCATTCTTTTTGGCAACCATCTTTGCAGTCATCTTCGCATTCCTCGCCGTCAGCGCATTTTTCGTTGCAACCATCATCGCATCCTTCTTCACATTCTTCTCCACATGTCTTTTCGTGTCCATCTCCTTTACTCTGAACTAATTCACATACTACTTCAAAACCAACCTCTTCAAACCATGCAAACTTTTCATCCAATTGTGTCTGCTCAGTTTGTTCCTTGATGAACTTAAATAACTGCACCGAAAGTAAACATGTGTCATTCACATTGAATTTGGTTGCAAACCCATATTTCTGTAGTAAGTACGCATTTGGTAAGTCATTTCCATACGAGTTAAAGATTTCAAACTTGTTTTCAGCCAATGGTTGGTTAACAAGAACAACGTCACAACATTTAGAGTCATCACTTAATTCTTTTGCTAAATCATCTTGATTTCCAAGCTCTTCGTCATCGCTTAATGAAAGTGTTGATACTTCTTCTGGATCAGGGTTGGTCTCTGCATCTGATTCTTCTTCATCATGCATTTGTTGTTCCATATCATTAATGTAGTCCAAGGTGATTTCAGTGATTGGTTCTTCTTTCATTTCTTCGTCTTCCTCTTCTTCTTCTTCTTCCTCTTCATCTTCTTCTTCCTCCTCTTCATCCTCCTCTTCATCTTCATGTTCAAGTTCACAGTCAGCATCCCCACAAATTCTACAAACTTGATCATCACATTCAAACAGAATAGTTTCATGTCCCTCTACTTCATCAGTATCTTGGTTATAAGTAGGTTCAATATGATTGAATAAATCGGCACCAGGAACCATAGCCATCTCATGGAAATTATCAATTCTAAAGGATCTTGAAATAACTCCTTGACTGTATCTACCAAATAATTCCAATTGACTCTTGTGCTTTGTCAAGTCCAATTCACCATCTATTTCAAAAACAGCTGGAATAGGAATCAATCCAGAAATACTCTTTGCAAAACTAATGCATTCAGTGTATATCACAAGCATCTCACCAACATCAAGTAAGTTGAGTAAGTCTAATTGAGTGTTTTTAAACTGTTCTTTGATGCTTTCCTCCCATAAACAAATAGGAAGATCAGCATTATCGAAATCAATAGTCCCCAAGTATGCTGACCAAGGTGATTCCGTACCTCTTGAAAGCTCATAAATTACACTAATAATCAAACTGAACATTCCAGATCTCAAATCAACAAGTTCTCCCCTATACTCATCGAGTAAGTTGTTGACCAAAGCATTCTTTGGTGAAAGAAGATTCGACTTGGGAATCCTCATAAGTAATGGATCCTCAAGTTCCTCAATTTCCACCTCCTCACCAGGGAAAAATACCCCAAGACCATGACTGGACTCCTTTATTTCCAAATCAGGACGCCAAAAAGCATTCGAATCAAGCCATTCTAGTAACTGTCCAACCTTTCCGGCTCTCGTAACAGACATCTTATGGGTTCCTTTAACTTCTGAAAAGTTTTGTATACAGTCCGTGATGGGCCCTAAAATCAAATGTCCGGGTAACGCATTTCAATTTTTTTCAGTATAAATACTGGAGTGTCCCCTGCTCTCCCTTTTTCTTTCATTATCATCAGTAGTGGTTATACTATACTTATATAATATAACTATTTACTTCATAAAGACTTTATTGGACCGCCCGTGGTGTATCGTTATGTGCATCACGACGTGGCCGATTCACCCATAGCTAAACAGCAGTTGACCTTACCAACAATTTGGCCACAAGTGTTGTTTCGTTTCGGTCTTTTAGATTATACGTTTGTTTACGGCATTCATGTGATGAAGTTTCGATAATATGCTGAAAAGTTGTGTTACTCGGATGAAAGCATGGTGCTACAACTGTAGAGAAGGATTGATTTCTATGTAGATTATTGGAGAAGATTATTTGATTACCATTTAGGTGGTGAAATGAAATTCATTGGAGTGATCGGGTTCATCACTCGATCTTAAGTTTGATTACGATTTCTCTTTGAGGTGACCTCTTAAAGATCTTAAACCATCCGAATGAGTTGATATTACCTCTATGTTCACCTTCCTAAGTCTGAGCTAGACTACACTAATGTAAGTCTGAGCTAGAGAACACTAAAGTAATGAAAGCTACCTAGAATATTTCTGCTAGGGTTTCATCAACATAAACTAAAGACATTCAAAGATTACCATAAACTACCATAAATTAACAGAAAACCATGAAAACCGTACATGAAACAGCTCTGTAAACCTCAAATTCACCTAATGAATATTCTATCCCTCTCTCATCCACCTCTTTCTATACCTAATCCTCACTCCTCAACCTTTCCCATTCATCTCTACTCTCACTCACCCACCACCTTCTGCTTCCCCTCCACGTGATTCAACATATATGAAGAAATTTTCTCAAGGGCAATTTATCATCAACAAGATGGCTCACAGATTGATAGTTAATGTTATCTTCACGGGAGCGTCCGTGTTCGGACGTGCCTTCACTGAAGCATACAAGCAGGCAGCTAAGGCCTCTGCAGCCGGAGGAGCCGCAGGAGCTGCGATGAAGCAAACATCCACTGGTGGAATACAAGTCGATGAAGCTTTGAAGATCTTGGACTTGGAAAGAAAAGAGTTGAGCTTGGATAAGATCGATGAGAAATACCACTACCTCTTCGAAGTCAACTCAAAGGAGAAGGGTAACTCATTCTATTTGCAAAGTAAAGTATACTACGCAATGGACTCCTTGAAAAAGGAACTAGAATACCTACAGAAACTTAAGAAACAAAAGGAACTGAAACTGGAGCTGGCTTGAAACAGCCCATTCTCATATTGTATATATTAATCAAAGGCGGCCCCATCACACTTGTTTTGTAGTCTTTATCACTTTACTCTTTGTATACTACTCGATTACGTAAGTTATGTACCAAAGTATACGACGATCGTTTATGTTTTAGGCTCCCCAAAAAAAATCACTAATATTGTTTTTGTTGTAGTATGACGAATCAAGAGGAGGAACAGCTTCTACAGGACGCTTCGACGTTGCTAATGTTCGCGAAAGTTGCAGCAAGGCAGCAGCAGCCTGTTCCTGCTACTGCTCTGCTGGTTGTTCAGCCTCAGGTTGTTCTGCCAGTGATTGAAGGTCAGCCATTGCAAAAACCTCAAATACAATCTCAACACCAGCACCAGCAGATACAGCATGAACAGCAACTGCAGCTACCGCAACCACAGCCCCAGCAGCTATATCAATACTCTCAACTGCCTCAGCAGCAACAGCTGCTGCAAGTACATGCCAAACCATTAGCTCAGCCAGCTCCTCAAATTCAACCTCATCCTCAAAACAATCAACTGCCACTTCCAGGCCAGCCGATTCTCAACCAGCCGAATCAGCAGGGGTACCCATATGGTTATACTGTAAAAGAGGTGGGTCCACATACCCTGCAACCGTATAGATTCCCGCAGCCACAATTACAGTCTCCACCGGTTATACATTCTGCCGTGAATACTGTTCTGATGCCTCATTTGCACCAGCAGAAACTGGCGTCTCCTAAATCAGGAGTAGCATCACCACACCAGTCACCACAGACTACCCAACCCTACCAACCTACTCGTGTGGTTCCACCGCATGC
Source organism: Kodamaea hsintzibuensis (nom. inval.) (assembly GCA_030568835.1). NCBI lineage: Eukaryota > Fungi > Ascomycota > Pichiomycetes > Serinales > Debaryomycetaceae > Kodamaea > Kodamaea hsintzibuensis (nom. inval.). The sequence continues at coordinate 144,298 of JAJMJA010000019.1, forward strand.
AGCGAGCTTCCCTCACACTGCAGTTTTTCCAAAAAAGAATTCACTCGATTCCATCATGAACTCAGACCTTGAAGTGGCTCCAACATTACCTGAACAAGTACAACCACACGTAGCCCCACAAAAGAAACTGATCTCACCACCTGGCGTCCCTGTACGATCCTCAAGAGGTTCAACTTCAAGAGGCTCATCATCTAGAGGGTCGATATCTTCATTAATGAACTCAGAATCAGTTCAAATCAAACCTATCGAACCTGAGGAATCCAAACAAGCGATCTTAAAAGAACCTATTGTACTTAAGAAGTCACCTCCTTTACAACCGACTTCTCCTGCTGATGTACTCCCATCCAAGGGAAGTTTTGTATCACATAAAAGGTCTAAGTCTACCCCAGAAGCTGCAAAAGTACAGTCTCCTGCTCACTACGCCCAATTGTCTCCAGGTACGGCCAACATTGCTTTAGCGCGCGGAATAAACTTAGAAACAGGAGAAAGAAACAACAACAACGCAGTTATAGCGGCTGCCGCATTGGCTGCCGCTGCAGATATTCCTCTCCCTCTTAAAGTGGTGTCTCCTTCCAAGTCTCCGGTAGAAATAAAAAAAGAAGACGAATTGACTGAACCTGAAAACGATGAAAATAAAACGGATGATGAGAAGACGGACGACGAACCAATCAAACCAGAGTTGAAGAAGACACAGCAGAAGAAAAAGAAGAAGTCAAAGTCTCCAAGCCCTATAATTGCTGTGGTTGAGAAACCTGAAGAAATAAAAGTGGTAGTGAGTGAACAAGTTACTGAACTTCCAATCCTTGAAGGCCAGCCTGTACTTGTAGAGGAACCTAAACTAGCTGAAGTAGTTCCTGAAAACTTCCAATTAGCAACAGCTCCACCATTAAATACGTACCAAGTTGACCCAGACTCTGGACTTATTGGATGCATTTGCGGAATTGAAGATGATGATGGGTTCACAATCCAATGTGATGTCTGCTACAGGTGGCAGCACTGTGTCTGTATGGGATTTAAGACTAGTGACGAAGTCCCTGAAGATGAGTACACTTGTTACTACTGTGATAAAGCCAAATGGGGCAAGTTCGATCCAAGTGTATGCCACGAGCAGACATTGAACAGATTGGACGACAAGTCAGAGGACCAGGGAAAATCCCATGAGAGACATCACAATTTCTCGAACGGATTAATAGGTCCCCAACTGGAAGCAGAAAGTAACGCAGCTCCCAAAAGAAAACGCCTGAGTTCTGATAAACCAGATAAAAAGAGAAGAATCGAGAGTGGAAGCAAGAAGGAGATGTTGGATACACAACAGAATTCCTTGGTCGTAGAGGATATTTTTCCAAACAAGGATAACGAATTGTTGACGGATGGTATCACAGCAGAGCTGTACCAATCAATCTATTTCAAGCTCAAATCAAATGACTACAAAAAGCCTTCCACTAAGGAACACTTTGAATCTGTGGGACGTAAATTTTATGAAGAATCTTCCAGTAATAAAGATCCTGCTGTGGAGATAATGACTCAACAACAATTCAAACAAATCAAGTTTAGTAAAATTGTTTTACCAAATCATCAAAAGTATTTGTCCGACAACAAGATAAACATCTTGAAGAAGAACAAGTTCAACCAAACAAGCATCCAGGTGAAGCCATACAGCGATAACCAGAAACAGAAGTTCAATGGCATTTCGAAACTCGCACTTTTCATTTCGTCACCAGGAGCTGACGTACCATTTACAATCCCTAAGGATACACCAATTATAGAGTATTTGGGAGAAGTTGATTTGTTTAAGAATTATGTTGACGATAAGTTGAACCAGTATTCAAGCTGGGGAACTACGAAGCCAAAGGTGTTAAAAACTAAGGTTCCGCTTCCACTGCAGAACTTTGAAGTTGTACTTGACTCACGCTTTGTAGGGAACGAGTCTCGCTTTTTGAGAAAGCTGTGCCCAAACAACGTGAACTGTAAAATCAAGCCAGTCTATGTTCCTGAAACCAACACGTTTCACTTTTTGGTAGTCACATCTGAGCCAATAGAATTGAAAACGGAATCTTCTGAAGAAGAGTTGAGGTTAAGCTGGGAATGGGATGAGTTCCACCCTGTACTCAAGTTGTACGAAAACAACTACTCAGAAAAGTTTGAAAACTTGTCTAGCTTGGACAAGTCCATATTGATATCTTGTGTCGATAACATTTTACATTTTGCTGAATGTGGGTGCTCGACTACGAATTCGAACTATACATGTGCTTTGTTCAAAGTGAAGAAAGCGACATCGTACTTGCTCAGGTCGACACGTAAGGTATCTTCCATTAGTAATGTGAATCTCGCGAAGTCGAAGGAAGAACTTATTTTCCCTAAACGAGAGAAGGAGTACATGTCATGGGACGAAAGACTTTTAGAAAGAGATAGTATTATTCAGATGGACTTGCTAGTTACAAAAGATGATCTGCAGCAAGTGAGTGAGACTGTTGAAATTGCTAAACCTGAGGAGTCAAATAAAGAAGAGGTGGTGAATGGCGAGGCGAAAGCTACAGTTTTATTCAAGTTACCATACAAAAGGCAATTGATATCAAGACGTAAGGACTTTTTGAGCCGCATTGGCCACCTTTCTGAGGAGCAAGATAATGTAAAACAGAAGGACGAGGGTGATCCCGAGGAAAATAAACAAGATATGTTTCCAGTTGTTCCTGAGGTAGTGATCAAGATAGAGGATTCTATTTCTAAAAAACTCAAACCAACTGATGTGGACGTGAAAGTAGATATCCCAGAAACAGTCTCGAAGCAAGAAGAAGAAGTATCAAAGCTGAAGGAGGAAGCAGAAGATAAACCTGATTCAGAGATGATAACCACTGAGGAGAAGTTGCCAACAGAGAGCATTTCTCCTGTTGTTGCAGCCGTAGTTATGAGCGGCTCAGTTTCCTCCTCATTGTCTACTCCTGTAGACAAGACTGCTTCAACTGGAGTTGAAGTTTCTACTGGAAGCGTCCTTGGACCTAGCGACGCAGCGGTGGCAACTAATACCCCAATCTTGCCCAACACCGATGCAGTCCCATTACAGTCTCCAAAGATCGTCAAGAAGTTGTCTTTTGCGGATTACAAGAAGAAAATGAAGTAGTAGTTAATTAATAAAGTGAATAATGTTAAACATGTAAGAATAATCTAACACTTTCTATTTGTTTATTATGTTGACTAGAATGTACAATGTTTCGTCAAAACAGCTTGTTCCACAACCATTCTGCGTCAACAGTATTATAGATATCTTATGTTATTAGTACATGTACGGTCAACGCCAAGGTTACACCTTCAGGTTGAAGTACGCTGATTTTGTTGGGTGCAAAATTAAGTACAACACAAACCCAATACGAATAACCGTTAACTGTGACTTTATATCCTAGTTCGGATAGGATACTTCTGTCTGCATTGAAATATGGTTGAAGTAGAATCAGTTGTGTTTCATCTAACGCAATTGATCAAAGTATAACCAATGCGCTATACATGATTGAATAAGCCAGAATGGGTACCTCAAGGCGGAGCCAATGATTGAATATATGAAGTTAACTGAAGGGTTATTACTTCTGCAATCCAAACTGCTTGAAAACAATTGTATGATATGTGTTCGTGATGAATTCTAAACCTTAATATTCAACTTTGCTCCAACTAAAGTGTACCGTCCCAAATACCAAAAGAACGTTCCAAGTATGGACAAGCATCCTACCAAGACAACGTACATATTGTAATTGTGCACACTTCCATTACCGATAACCACACTTGCAAGTGGTACACCAAACAAATTTCCCAAACTGAGACATGCATTGAGCATTCCATAGTTGGTTCCAATTTCATTGACAGGAGTAACCTGAGCTAAACAAGCAGGCAATAAACTTAAAATAGAACCCAGTGCGTATCCTCCGAAACTAGAGAACACGTAAAGGGCCTTGAGCAGTTTGCCAAATGGTAACCAGATGACAAAAATACACACATTGAACATAAACAACATCGCCACGTTCACATTAAAACGGCCATAGATATCAGAAACGTATCCCGGGACCCACCTGCCCAAAATTCCGGCGGCGTTCCAAACTGTAAGGAGAAGATAGGAGTCAGATTCAGAGACCCCTTGAGAAATTGCATATGTAGCGTAGTAAGTTAACAATATGACAAGGGACAATTCGGCAAAAAAACCACCCAAGATGATGAACAAATACTTAGGCTTTGATAAGATACTGAAGCCAAACCTGTTAAGACCGCTTTTGACACTTTTCCATCTGTTTTGTTCTCTCAACTCATTTCCTGTTCTAATGGATTTTGGTTTGGTGAATCTAGCTTTAACCAATACTGTTGAAACAGTCATTAAACCCAAACACGTAAAAGCCAATATTCTTATTGCCCATTCGAAGCCGTATTTTCCATAAAGATATCTAAGCATCAATGGAAACGCAAGACCTCCTACAGAACCACCACTTGTTGCGATTCCAGTACAATTTCCACGCTTTTCCAAGAACCAGTGGCTAATCACGCTGACCAATGGGGCTAACCCCAAGCCGTTACCAATACCCAAGCTTATGAAACTGAGAACAAACTGCCAAACTTCGGTCGAACTTGCAGCTCCCATTAACCCCAAGAAGATGAATAAAGTGCTTCCGATCAATAATGCTAATGGACCATTTCTATCAAACCAATTGCCAGTGATCAATGAAAACAGGTATGACAAACAAAGGTAAATGGAAAAGATCCATGAGATACTAGATGTTTTTACATCAGCTAATTGATGTGAAGAAACATATACTTGAATAGCACCAATCGAATTGATAATACCCAAGTTTACAACACATCCAACAAAGGAACCAAATACTACCGAGTAAGCCTTGAATCCACCATCTGGATAATCATGAGTATCTTCTTCTTCTTCCTCATCGTCATACTCAGTACTTGCTTCCGAGACGGGGGCCTCCGAACCAACACCCAAGCTTCTCATTGAAGGTTGACCAACATTATAGTACTCTTCCAGTATTCTAGTGTTACCCCCAAGATTAAAAACAGCAACCGTCTCATCTGGCTCTCCTTTCCTCCTGTTTATAGTGTTTAGTTCAATGGAGACTTGCTCCTGTTCTGTACGTGACATCAAGCTTCGACAACACTATCTATTCTCAAACTATATGTCTTATCTTTAGGCCAATATATATATAGGAAGACTCACCCATGACTAACTTGCGGTACTGCATCCCCGTCTGCACGCAATATAACGTCCCCAGGGTACGTGTATACAGTACGGTTCATACTGTTACGAGAAAATGTTCGTAGCCTTTGAATTATAACTACCTGGAAGAAGTAGGGTTGAAAAAGGATTTCCATCCTTAACACTAACAAGACGGCAAAGCTCGTTACAATCAAGTTGTTATCTTTTGAAAGGTTCCTTAGAAGCTCTTAAATTATATCATTAACATTATGCATGGAACTACGAGTCGTTAATGAATAATTTTTTATGTGTATAAGGTGTGACAATACCATCTGCATGTAGTATTGAATTCATGTAGATAACAAGATGCTTAAAAGAAAAACAACAGTAAACAGTCTATTGATGATATATGGTCATTTCATATCTGTATTCCACATCCTCTCAAGGTAGTAGAACTAATAAACTCGCAAATACTGTGGTACAATTTCTATCAGATTTGTTAACTTGGTTAACTGGAAAGATAGAATAGAAAGTGGGTGATTGTAGCTTATTGAAGATTATCAAAGAGTTTTCCTAAAGTCTGCCATTTTACACAAATTGAAATATCTTGTTAACTTAAAGGTTACATGTCTAGGGTATGTCAATGTTGTGTTCTTACTGCCGTGTTTATTCAATCAAGAAATTTCAAATGTAAAGTTGCCAGTGTGTTTGATTTCCTGACTGAAGTTAACAATACCTGATAGGTCATTACTACTGCTTCCTGAACCATTCTAAACTAACCCCACTCCTCATTTTTAATTTAATTACTTCAATGCTACAATATAACTTTATAACTAATTGCAGACTAAATTATTCCAGATCCTTTGGCTTTTTCAATCTTGTTATTTTGATGTAGCTATCGATTCTTTTTAAAAAGCATAATAAGCCGCCTATGAACCGGATAACCCATCCAGTTGCACATGGGTACTTGAAATTGAAAGTCAAATAATTTCATGAACTGAGACTTACTAATAATATCCCTGTTTAGTTAAACCATTGACCAACTTGGGATACTCCAAATTGAAGATCAACTCTCCATAAACGGACTTTCCTTTCCTCTGCTGTGTTATTTTCAATAATTCATCCCCACATTAATTTTCATAATAATACCTAGAACAACCCTCAAAACCATATCCATGGAATATTCGGATGGAGCTATAGTCCAGTGGTTTTAACTACTTAAACTTATTCAAACCTCGTCTTATTACTTCTCAAGTATTCAATATCAATTAAATATCAATCAATCAGTCATAATGTCTTTAAAAGCAGGTAGCAAAATTCCAGAAGGCATCGAGCTCTCTTCGATCCCAATTGATCTTTCTAGTATAAAGGATGCAGATGCTTTGGCTTGTTCATCTCCATTCCCGTTGAAGGTCGACCACTTGTTGTCTAAGTTAAACTCAAATGATAAGGTTCTCGTTGTTTCTGTTCCTGGTGCTTTCACTCCAACCTGTACTGAAAACCATATTCCTCCATTCCTAACACTGGCTCACTTGAAGAAATTGGCTGCAAAAGGAATTGAAACTATTGTTGTTATTAGCTCAAACGATGCATTTGTAATGAATGCTTGGGGCAAGTTGCTCTTAAAGCAATCTAATCTTGAAAAGGGTAGTGAATACCCTAAGATTATGTTTGCTCTGGACCCATTGAGTAAATTCAGTGCTGGCTATAAGTTGACCATTGATGCTGGTCCTTTGGGTACTAGGAATGCCAGGTACGCTTTTGTTGTGGATGCTTCAAGAACCGTGAAATATTTTGGCCAAGATGCTACCAGTGTTCAGGCTAGTGGATATGATGCTATTATCACTTCTAGCTTATAAGCTTTAAGGCACTTCTAACTATCTAGTGAGGTCTAAGATATTTCTACTTCACCTGTTCGTTAAGTTTTAATTATCTTTCAGTTAGCCAATGTAGACTAAAATAACTAATATAAAGTAAGTGGTAGTACATTCAAACTCTTGTCTAGGAAACGTTTCGTCAATCTCTAACAAGTTTTGGAACAAAGCGCTTGCAAATGTTTTCGCAGCCATAAAAAATTTGGGTCTACACAATCAATTTGGTTATTAGTTGATCCACCATTTCAGATGCTGGCTCTCAATTCGTACGAAGTGTATAAAGTCTAGTTATAATGTGAGAGGTTCAATTAACTAATAAAACACAAACTAATCTAACTCTCCAGATTCACTACTACTTTATGTTCAGAGTTTTCAGATCTGCGCGGTTTTAGCTCAGTTGGGAGAGCGTCAGACTGAAGAAAACTTCAGTTAAAGTAATCTGAAGGTCGTGTGTTCGATCCACACAAACCGCAAAGTCTTTTTTTTATAAGTTATCTTGAGTCTTATTTTTGAATGTCTGCAACTTACTGTGTTTGCAGGTAAGTTTGATTATGAATGAAGGGTACTCTCATAGTTTTTAGTAAGAGCAAATTCAAAAAACGTCCCACATTTTTCATCTGCATTTAAAGTCGATATTTTTATCGCCTCATCAAAACCAGGCCATTTGCAACTCAGTTTGCAACTCAGTCATACAACAAAGAAGCTAGACTTTTACTCTACAATGATTAATCCCTAATACATTAAAAAAATACCCTATTAAAGTTTTTGGCAAACTGGACCCCCAACCAGTTTGCCCGGCTCGGCTGAGAATATTGGACCCCATATTAAAAATGTAATGTGTAAGCTAGGTAGCGAGTAACCCAGGCTCAAAGAATGCGTGTGTGTGTGTGTGTATATCAAAGGACTTAATAAGTCTTTGTAGCATTCTTTTCACCCAAGTTCTCAGGAACCTCAGCTAAATGTGTTGAGTTAGCAAGTTCATCATTAGCAGTTTGGTGAGTTGCAACAGCGACGTTCTTACCGCTGGCGCCTTCAGAAACATCGACTAATTCAGTAGAGTTTTCAGCAGCTTCTTGTTCAGCAAACTGCTTATTTCTAAGTTTAGCAAACAATTCTTCTTGTTCAGCTTGAGACAACTTGTTCTTCTTCTTACCCTTGATGTGGTACATTGGGTTCAATTCGACTAAGGTCAACTTGGAGAAACCTGGCAAGTGTCCGTACTTCTCTTCGTAAAGCATCAAGAACAATACAGCAATGATGACAATCCAGTAGACATTGTACGAGATGACGGAACCATAGGTTGCACTGTTTTGCCATCCAAAGAGCGAGTTGAAGATATCCCAACCATTGTCAGACAATGGGTTGCAACAGTTGATGTGCCAAACAGATTTAGTGATATCGTAAGTACCTGGACCCGATCCGTTTTCGGCAGCATCACCACCAGTTTGTTGAGCGTACTTGTAGTTCTCAAAGAACCAAATACCACGAGAGAACAAACCTGCGGCAATCAAATAAAGGATACAAGTTGAGATGATCAAGAAGATTTGCAAGGACATGGTAGAACCAAAGTAGTACATCAAGACACCAACAAGAATACCGGCAAGTAAACCGGTGATGACTGGGATAGGGAAGGAGGTGGCAGGTTGGTTCAAACCAACACCACCAACGAAAACAACAGCTTCCAAACCTTCTCTCAAACAGGTGATGAAAGGCAAAAGGAACATGGCGTATTTCTTAGCCAAGTATCCAAACTTCCATCTGTCAGCTCTCTTGCTTGGAGGCTTAGTCAAAGCAACAGCCAACTTGACTCTCCACTTTTCCTTCATCTTGTTGATACGCAACATAGCGATACCCATCAACGAGATTAAAACAGTTGCAATAATACAAAAGATACCTTCCCATAAATCTTCAGACTTGGACCAAATGTCTTTGCCCAAACCATAAAATGTACCAATGAAAGCACCACCAATGATAATACAAACCAATATACCCATTGCAGAACCAAACCAAATCTGTCTCTTCAATTTTTTATATACAACAGGATCATTTGATGCTCCGCCCAACCCTTGCTTCAAAAAGGCGAGCAAGACAGAAACAACAATGACTGCTTCTAATGCTTCTCTGAACACAACAAAGAATATCTGGACGTTGAAAACATTCACCATCTTTAGACTTCAAACTAGTTTCGTTACGGAGGTGGGGGGTAGGGGGGTGAGCCGTAAGGAATACAAAAGTTTGACAAAGTGTACTGACATTCAAAATAAATGAACCGATCAAAGCGTATTTATATGCAATTGAAAACTTTTGCACCCTTTGGGATTCTGGAACATAATTCATGTGCCAAGAAATGATTGGTTTGCAGTGGTTAGCGCACGTCATGTTAAGTTTCCACTCAAAACCAATAGGTTCTAAGTTGGGAATTAGTATAGGCTGATCGCTCCATTTCCGTTGCCCAGGCTAATACGTTTCACCGAACTCGGGTTGTAATCCAAGCCGTGCTTACAATCCATCTTAAATCTGATTTTAGCTATATCTTTTTTAATGTATTTGAACGGTTTTTGAGGCTTAGAATTATTTTAAAGCAAGTTACTGAGGTGGCTTAGCCAGGTTGCATGTATTTGTCTGCTAAAATTTGGACTTTAAACTTGTTATCTTATTCGAATGAACCATGTCTTCTTTATTGGTTTTTGACAACCAGCCTATCACAGATGAAATAGATTACCCAATTAATATTTAATTTCCAAGAAAAATGAAAGGTCCACAAAGGGATAAAATCGATTGCACGTTTGGTAAAAATTGGTACGCCATCTCAATCCGACATACGCTTTGAGGGATAAAAGACACTGAGATGAGAATGGGGAGAAATCGGGAGATTGAGGGTGCCCGGATGTTTGGAGTTGGGGGTTACTTCTACTAGTTTTTGCTAATTTTCTGGTTTAATGTCAAAATGATAATCTCAAGAAATAATCAGAAGCGATGCAATGAATATATTTAACCGTACCAACTTTTCTTGTGAATGAAGTGTGTCATGGGTATTGTGTTGAGTTCATTTACTGGGACTGTTCCTGATTCTTATAATTGCGATGGAAAGGAAGCTTGGTAGACATTTTATTACGAGGTCTATAAGGAGTATTCCCCTTTTTGGAACCAAGACTTGGTAGGATTTCTTAGCTGCACGTGATGCATGGTTGATAGCAATAATTGGTAGTAAATTATGCTGTTTCCAAATCTTTAGTTATTGTAGATTGAATAATTATTAGAGTTTCCAGGCGTGGTGTATGTGTTGCGTTTCGAATGAGATCGCATTGTATGCTTGACACAATTCGATACTTTAATGATTTAGATATAAATTATGAGTGCTAAAGGATGAGCATTGTCAGTTTGAGCGAGAAATTTGGTGTTGTTAGTAAAGGAATAACTTTAAACCAGAGGATAGCAAGGCTGAATTGACATGAGTATCCCAATGGTGTTACCAATTTAATTTTCCCCTCCATTAAAAGGTTCAGTTAGGCAGTCATGAGAAAACTATTTCAATACAAAATGTTATGGATTTGGTATTGATATTATCAAATCTGGCAGTTCTCACCAACTCTATCTGTAATAGTGACACACCAATAGTTGAACTGTAAAAAGGAAACTAGATGATCTAATCTAAGATCCCCGCAAAAAGGGGTGTTGGGTGTAGCTACGTGAGACTATTAGAAATTTAAAATGGCCAATCGAATGGCACTAAACAGTTCCTTTTTCGCTGTATTTTCTTAATGGAGAATTCTAAATCGATGAACAGGGTGATTAAGGGATTCCCAGAACGTTGGTTCTGCATGTCTTGTTGGTTATTGATAACGCTTTAAAATTCTATGTTCATATCTTCAATGGGAGTACTCAGTACGTTGATTGTGCAAAAATATTAATGGAAATGATTCCAAAACATTGGAGAGCCAGCTAGATAATACCACTAAAAGAATCTTATAAATGGCAAGAGATAAACAAGGCATGTACTTATCTACTTTAAGAACAATTAAGAGTGCCAAAAATTTGCACCCATTAGCTAAACCTGCACACAGGACGCGTACGTTCACTAGTTGATTGACGTATTGATACTTCATTAGATAACATTCTCACCTATTCACTAAGAACTCGTTCAGCATGTATACTTGTATCCATCAGCAGTCAGAGTAAAGCAATAAACGCAAGAGATTAGATATTAATACTTTCAATAACAAATTTAGTACATACATTTATCACTTTATTTCAATAATGAATAACTAATCAACCTTCAACCTTAAGTATTCAACACTTATCCTCTGACCTTAGTGGGCACTACACTTTGGTTAGTTAATTACATAATAATCAACGTACTTGTTAAACTTTAACAAGAGTAATGACCTCCCAAACCTCTCAGTGGCGTTCAATAGTATCATTCACAGTCTACCAAATGTTCGTGTACAACCCATTTTTAAGTACTGAAAAATTCTTCAAGCATCACCAAATCATCAAACGTCAGTCATGTCATCTACAGTTATAGGATCCTGGGCAGATGCCGGCGATGAGTTCAATGCAGCGGACATTACGATCAATCCCGATGGAACTAAGACCGTTGTTACATTCAGAACCAACGCTGAAGGCAAGAAGGTGAAGTTGACACAGAAAATCAGAGAAGTCACAGTCAAGGAGAAAGTACATCCATTAGTTGCACAACGTAAGAACTGGTCCAAGTTTGGAAACGACAAGAACTCGCCACCAGGACCAGATTCATCGACCACACAGTTGGGAGAAAAGGTTGACTTGAAGTTGAACTTGCTGTGGAAGCAAGCTGAGAAGGAAGAAGAAGAGAACAAGGACCAAGCAGTGGCAATAAAGACCACCAAGGCCGTCTGTAGAACATGTTTCAGTAGTGAGCATTTCACTACCAAGTGTCCTTTCAAGGATACTTTGGGTGCTGCTGCTGCAGGAGCAAACAGTCTTGCCCCACCACCAGAAGAAGGAACAATGGTGGCAGGAAGATATGTGCCAAGACACAGAAGACCAGACGCCAACGGTGTTATCCCAACGGCTGACATGAGAGACGATTCAACCACATTGAAGGTATCACAGTTGAACACCATGGTGACCGAAGACGAGATCAGAAACGAGTTGTTTGCCAACTTTGGACCATTGAGAAGAGTCACATTAGTGAGAAACAAAGAAACGGGCGAGTCTCGTGGGTTTGCTTATGTGTCGTTTGACTCGGAACAAACTGCAGAAAGAGTGTTGGAGTTGTTTAACGGTAAGGGTTACATGTCGTTGATTTTGCGTTTGGAATGGTCCAAGAAGAAGAAGACTGTATAGGTTTTTATGGATAATTTAAAGATTTATTGAAGTAAAAGGTGTAGAGAGAATTGTGGTTGTTAGGTGAATCTGTTCGACAGCTGGATGAGAGTGAATCAGGAGGAATCACTCAATTAGGTCTCATCTTTATATGTAGTGGACTCAATGTATCTTCAGAGAGACCGGATGTAAATCGGTTGTAAGTGGAGACCAAGAAGTTATTCCTTTGTGTTAAGAAAGGTAAATCAAGTAGATTGAATTGAAATATATTCATGTTAAGGGATGGAATGTTAACAACCAGTTTCCAAGCAATTGTTTTGTCGGGATGACATCATGTCATCAACGAGGTTGATATATATGTTACAGATACAATTGAACTCTCCGCCAAAATATTCTTCTCCTCTTGACTATTCAAGTTCCAAATTCTCAATTGATAAACAGATGCTGATTTTAGAATACAAAGGAAGCCATTATCTATCAAATTCCTTCATGTTCACAAGATAGCCAAGCAATCTAACCGAGTAGCCCGGTCATGTGCGCTCACAAACTAGTTTAAAGTTGGTTATGACGTCTTTAGTTGCTATGTAACCGAGTATCAATTATTCTTTGCCTTATCAAATATGCAATATTGTATCTTCTATAGAAGGGCTCAGCAATCTATCAATATGTATAACAAAAAAATCTACTAGCTTCTCCACTAAATAAATTCTCTATATGTAATTACTTGCGAGGCTTCAATGTTATTCAAAACCATTCCAATTATTTTGTACCTTAATCTTGATACTTAAGCCATTCTCAAGATCTTATCTGACGTGCATTATATCTAATGGAACTTACACACACAGCTTATCTTTTATCTAACTTCATCAGCTATAATCAATGAGAATTATTGCAACCTTTAAGCCCCCCACTCCCACCCCATCTTAGTAATTCTAGCGCCTCTAATCACATTGTTGCCACTTAAATTCATCTGTAACAAGTTAAAAGTCAACTCAACGGATGAAGTGGGAAGTACAACTACACTACTACAATTGCAGATATAGCCCTTCAAACGTAAGTACATTGTAGCACCACTTTAGCGAATACGCCCAGTGCTCACACTTTAGTATCATTTTAGCCGGTTCATAAAGATGAGGGGCTAACTTTCTTAGTTTGGGAGGGCACATATGCTTTCAATATAGCAAGTAAATTTTGTTGCTTCCGAAAACTCCATAAATTTCAATTTCATTCTCCAAGGGGTGTTTATTCAAGATATAAACCACAGGGTATAATCTAAATATCATTAAAGGTATTTTTGAACTTGGAAGCAACTTTATCTAGTTACTATCTATAATCTAAGATTATAAGAAGCACACTTTTTCACAATCATGGATTCACCCAAGAGGAGTTTTCTTGATAAGATTCTTAAGAGGAGTTCGCTGGTTCTTAAGAAGAGAGACCTGGTGGCTCTGTCGAACTCTTCCCCTACCGAGGTTACTGCTAGTGTTCTTAATTCATCATTGAGTTCCAATTCGCCCAAATCTTCCACTCGTCGGATCCATCGGAGCGGTAGTGTGAAGAGCCATGCTAAGAAGAGAGTAAGTACGCTGCGTCTGCGTAGTTATGTTGATGGTGAAACTGAGAGCGTCTACGATTATGACACTGATGAAGGATACGTAGAAGATGACTCGGACCATTCCCTGTTACTGTATGTTGGAATGTCAGATTATGATGAAGATGATGATATCGAAGGAGAGACAAGATCAAACTTTATTAAGTTCCCTGATGAAGAAGTGGACAAGCTTGCATTCGAGGGGGTAGAAGACCAAGACCCACCTTGGGTTGGAATCACTTACGAACAGTTGGCTACACCAAAGTACATGAAAACATCTAAGAAAAACAAGAGCTCACCAAAGGTATTGAACCACTTATTCTTAGCACAAGAATTGAATGGAGACGCCGGTATTACTTCAGCAATTGATAATACCATCTCCCCAATCCACCTGATAGCAAACTATAGTGATGATGCTTCAACAATACTGGAACATTCGGCGTTAAGTGGAGCTGAAAAGAAGCACCACAGTAAAGGAGAACTCTTTGTGCTCGAGTTCAGCAAAGATGGTAAGTACTTGGCAACAGCAGGAAGAGACTCAACAATTAAAATATGGAAAGTTATACTGTCTCCATTGAGTCGATTGGAACTGGGTTTGGACCTAGCTCAAAAAAGAAAAAACTTGACAAAGAGGAAGAAGAGAAGAGGTGGTAGTAGAGAAGAAGCATACGAATTTGCCCCAGTATTCCACCTGAAACCTGTAATGATATTAAAAGGGCATACCAAAAGTATTATCTCTTTGGACTGGTCCAAAAACAACTTTTTGATTTCAGGAAGCATGGACAGAACTGCAAAATTATGGCATGTAGATCGGGAAGACTGCTTGCTGTCGTTTATGCATGAAGACTTTGTCACGGCTGTGAAATTTCACCCTAACGACGATCGCTTTTTCTTAAGTGGGTCAATCGATAACCATGTGAGATTATGGTCTATCTTGGAAAAGAATGTAGCATACAGTAACAATTTGGGAAGTGATGTACTTGTGACTGCCTTGGCGGTGACACCAGGAGGTGAATTCTGTGTTGCTGGAGGTTTCAATGGTTCAGTGTTTGCCTTGGAAGTGAAGGGACTTTTCATAAAGAAAAGATTCGATATCACAGATAGATCAATTACTCACCCATTCCACAGCAAAAATGGAAACAGAATAACAGGCATAAAATTATACGAAACGGTATCTGACAACCCAGATCCACTTTCAAAGTGGGCGATTTTACTCACAACCAATGATTCCAAGATCAGATTAGTCAACTCTACCCTGAGGAAACTTGTTACACGGTTCAAGGGATTGACTAATAATAGTGCCTCCATTATCGCAGGAACCACTGACGACAACCAGTACATCATCTCTGGGTCTGAAGACCACTGGTGTTATGTATGGGAGAACAACAATAGCATTATAAATAACAAAATCAAACAAGCAGTCAAAGAATTGGTTAAGGAAGGTAAAAGTCATCTTCAGGACTTGAAATCTAAGGACAACAAATATTCACGCGCATTCCTGGATAACAAGTACTTGAAACGGTTCATGGAACTGGGATCCGAGTACATTCTGAATGAGAACTCTAGTTATGTTTCCTTTCATGCACATCATTCCAAGGTGAATGCGGCAGTCTTCGCACCTGAAAGTACAAAGAAGTTCTTAGAACTCTCGGATGATATCATATATGACTTAGTCAAGAGAGGTAAGCGCACAACGTTCAAGAACCATAATGATGGACTGAATGAGGAATCCGTATCCAATGGACACATTATTGTCACCACCGATCAAACAGGTCTTCTCCGTGTTTTCAGACAAGATTCTGCTTACTACACAAGGAAACAGTTTATTCAACTCTGTAAGAAGAGGAAACAACATTCTGAAGAATGTGCACCGAAGATGGAATTGCTCACTGTGGGTAGGAAATTTACTGGCCATTCTCGTAGTCGAAGCTTAACTGGAGCTGAAAAACCTAAGAAGATTGGTCGTCTGAAGAGCCAGAATAATGGTAATGCCATTGTTCCAACAAGATCAGATAGTTACAAGAACTATCTGACCACCACCACTGAATCCCCTAAGATCATATTGTCAAGCTCCTTTATGAATGGAAATGTGAACACACCACTTTCACCAACATTTTCATCGTCAGGGTACTCAGAAACACAGACAATACCAAGAATTGTGGAAACACCAACAATTCCACAACTTAGACCATCTTTTGAATCGGAAGCGACACATTCAAAGGATAACCTAAGTTTTAAATCGCAACCGGCTAACGAAGACCTCCACTTGAAGCTCACTCAATTGAAGGTCCAGCCAGCTCATGAATCGTCATTTTTCAAGAGAAAAAGATGAACAATGTTGTAGTATGAAGTGATGCTCGTGTAACAAAATTCAAAATTAGAAGACAATCAAGGTGAATGTTCAATAAAGTGTAGAGAGGGTGATACAATTCAATTGTAGAGAGAGGAGGAGGTTTGGGATGAGATTATTTAGATAGTGGAAGCGCTCCTAATTGGTGTAGTCTTCCAAGCACTTTTAGATTACTCTCTGGGCTTCGCTTGAGATTTCCTTTCATAACTATACGTGGTGGAAGACTAACTGAAAGTACTTGAAAACAAGCATATAAATGAGAACTGCCTTATCCTGCTCTTTCGATAATTAACATGGTTATCAGGATATTAGGTTCTTGAAACCCTAAGGATTTTGGTTCCTAATTTACTCTACTTAATTCTCTCTGTTTAGTTCAAAGAGCATTACATTTCAATGATACAATATTAACAATACAAAATACACATGATTAACTAGCCAGACCAGAACAGGTAAGACTTTGGCTTTGCTACACTTACAGGCAATTTATCTTCCACCTTTGGTTCCGGTTCCGATTCTTGTTGCTCCTTCTTCTGATGCTCCGAGACAGAAAGAGTTGTGAGTAAGTTTGCAACGTCGCTGATCTTGACCGGTTTAGCCAAGTCATTCAACACTTCAGTCAAGTCTGGTCTTGATTCCTTCAACTTCTGGATCTTCTCATATTGTAACCAACGCTCAACTAACACCTGTTTTCTTTCCAATTGTAATTTATTTTCCAATTGTAACAAATTTTGTTGTAATTGGTCTACCTTGTTTAACTTCTGGTTTACCTTGCTAACTGTAAGTTCTACGATTTGGTTGATCAAGTTGGTTTGAGATTGGTTTACCAGAGCGGTCTTTGCGGTTGCGTTTTCGGTGAGCAATCTCTTACCTGTGTCTTCAGCAATCAACTTCTTTACGATTCCACCTATTAAGGTTTCGTCTACCTTGAGTTCGTTAGTGGTCTGTGCTGGTGCGCTAAGGTTGTTCAAGTATTTATCTTCAATAGGTAATTGGACAAACTTAGTTAAACACTGTTCTTTAGTCTTGGTGCCCACATGTTCGCTGATCTTTTCCCATTGGTTGTTTGCGTTTGTGTGGAGGGAGTTTGCGTTGTTGTTATTTGCTGCAGGGTCTATGGTTGCAAACATCTCAATTCCTTCGAGTAATAAAAGGGTTTCTTGCTCAGACCATTGCTTCGAGTCGCGGTTCTGTTGTAATTCGATGAAATCGGTCGACTTGAAGTTTGAAGGAAACAAACCTTGTTCGTAACATATCAGGCACAACACGCTTGAGTTGTTGATTGTAGAGCTTACGTTGTGTGTGTATGTTTTTATTCTGAGGTTGTGGTACCTTGTTGCGGTGGCATCCTTCCCACAGATGTTGCAGAAGAATTGAACAAATGTGCTGTTTGCTGCACGTTGGCTGTTGACTGCGTACACGTTTTTTCTGAGTTGTAAGTTGAATGGGACTTTTTCTTTCTCTTCTTTCACTGAGCCGTTTCCGTTAGAAGTTTGGACTGTGGTTGAGGTTGATGGGGTTTCATTTTCAATCACCTCGGTGTCATCTGTGACTAATGGAGTTAATCCGGTTGGGGTATCCAATGTAATTTGGAAATGCCCCGTAAACTGAGGTCCAACAATCGAACTTTTTGAACGTGGGTCAATTTGGTAGTTGATTAAACCCCATTTCTCTAAAAATTGGTGTATTCTGATTATTGTGGCAACATCACCAGCCAAGTTCTTACGTGTGGCGGTCACAGTCAAGTATTCAACAGGATTTAATCTGTATGTGTTTACCATGAAATCTCTCATATTCTTGTAGATTTCTCTAGTTCTATAAATCGACTTTGGTCCGTTGAAAAAGTCTGGAAACAGTCTTTCTTCAATCGAGTGGATCTTAGTGATGTCAAACCACTTGGCAAATGATGGGATAACAACATGTTTGCTTTGTTCATGTAAATAAGTCTTTGCTTTTTCTTGGAATTCAGCCTTAAGCCTTGCAACATTGAGCTTGGATTGTTCAGTATCTTCCATTTCAACGTCTCCGTTGCCAACCACTGCTCCTTCCGTGGTCTCGACTTTGGTTTCAATCTTGGGTTCGCTAGCTTCCGAGCCCTCTACTGGTTTTTCAGATACATCTATCTTATTGACGTCCGATTCACTCATCTTATTACTCTCTCTATCTATCGTGAACTTCTTCAATTGTTTGTTTTCTTCTTTTCGTTTGGCACCATTTTTTTTTTTTCCATGATTTTTAGCACGTTGACTTTTGTCATGTGTTGCTTAGGTAAGCTTATAATTCTTGATATATAACGAATCTAATCAATGGGAGTATGAAGTACATAAGTTTAATTGATGGGTTATATTGCTTAGGTGGTTTGTTTGATTAGGTTAGCTCATTTTTTATGTATAGGTTTCATATTTTTGTAGGATAGTTACTTTTTGATTGTTTTTTAAGGATACATTGGTACTTATCCCTTCTGTTATAAAGCCTATAGTAAGGCAAAACTCAATACTTTATACTGTGCTTATAAAGTGTAAGAAGGGATGTGACAGTGTTTTAATTGTTCAAGTATTCATGTGAATGTGAATGTTTAAGTACTTGATACTTGAACTAGTAACTATTGATTCAACCACACTGTTACTATTATTCATTTAATGGTATATGCTTACTTGTAGTAATATTTGAAGAGAATGTTCAAGGCATTAAATTGAAAATTAACTAAATTATTAAGAATTTGCACCCAATTCTTAAAATATTCTAAACAATTATTGATTCCTCAAGTGAAAGTAATCCCAATAAGCAGAGAGTGAATCGATTTACCAACAATCATAAATAATCACAGTACTTCTTTATCTACTTTTTTTTTAAAACCGATAATTTCTTACACACCTACACTCTATCTCTACCTTCCACTACTCTCACTACCTTATATCACCACCCCTCTTCAACTCTCCCATACCTTACAATTCCTCATATGTAGACCATCCTGGTAAATACACGCAATATTTTACGCGGTTTTATACGAGTGTTGATTTTCCAATTTCTGACGCGTACGATTAAAAGAGACATAACGAATCAAATAATGACTGAAACCACTCGAAGACTGAGTCGTAAGGCTAAAAAGGTTGTCTATGCAGAGTCAGATAGTGATCTGGAGCATTCAAATCTGGAACATTCAATTCTGGATATCGAAGATCAAAATGAATTACATCTTGTTGAACCTGACAATGATGATACACCTGCAAGAGCTCCGAAGAAGAGAACTGCAAAGCCCAAATCTAAAAACACTCCCGCTAAAAAGAAGGCTAAGACTGCTCAACCACCCAAGAAAGCTAAACGTAAAGCTTTCACTAGTAAGCAATTACAAGAATTGGAATCCGAACTTGAAGAAAACTACTTGTATCAATCATTACTGCAACCCGAAATAGATATACTGGATTTGGCTTTAGAATGGCTCGATTCATTCAGTGAAGAACAACAAACCAATAACAACGAACTGATGACATTACTCATAAACTTGGTATTAAGGTGTTGTGGATCACTCTTTTTATTTCAACCACACGATTTAGTCAACTTGGAATCATGTGCCGAAACCATAGGAGAATTAACAATTGCCTTCAGTAATCAAAAACTGCACAAATACCCTTTCAAAGCATTACAATTCTTCCGTAAAAATGTCATCAAATTCTTTGAGGAAGTGGTTCTGATTGCCCACGAAAATGGACTATTATACAACCAAGATGATACCAACGATGAGGAGTCACTAGCATCACCCTTAATGTTGCACATGCTCACATGGATCTCGTCTCTCAGTTCATGCACAATTAGACCTTTGAGATACGTATCTACCATACTCCTCCTATCTGTCCAAAACCAGCTCTGCACAACCATAAATTCAGTCATCTCAAGCTTAGACAAAACCCAAAAACAACTAGCGAGAACAAAGGCAAAAAGTAAAAAGGATTCCATATCTCGAACTGTTACCAGTTACCAAAGACAACGCGATACGATTACAGAGTATTTCAACGAAATAAGCGAAGTTACTCTTGGACACAGATACAGAGATATTGACCCTACTATCAGACAAGAATGCTTGAACCAATTATGCCAAATGATGATCGAGTACCCAGATTACTTTTTCCAACCAAAATTCCTCAGATTCTATGGATGGCTCTTATCTGACTCAGTCGATAGTGTTCGTATCGAAGTTACAAGAATACTCATCAAACTCTACAAGAGTAAATTCAGCTCAAACTCTATTGGATTTAGACAATTCACAGAAAGATACAAGGAACAATTGATCGAAATGTGCCGATTGGATACTAACGCGCACGTTAAACTTAACTGTACGAGTATTTGCTGTGAATTATTGAAAATTGGCTACTTGAGCGACTCACAAATCTTGCATATCTTGAGCACTTTAATTGAAGTAGTGTCCCAAGATAGTAAGAATGTTAAATTGAGAACTGAAGTTGCTCGTTTCGTCACCTTGGTAGTGGATAAGAATGTAGAGGACTCGTTAACTAAACAAAAAATCTTCATGGAAAACTATACTTCTGAACAATTTCAAATTGACCTTGAAGATGAAGATTCTCAAAAACTCAACTTAAAAGACTGTCTCAAAATAAAGACTCTTCTTCTGTTGTTTAATGAATCTGAAAGCTTACAGTCTGTTCCAGCACTGATATTCGAAGCAATTTACCTGTCTACATTTACCAATTCCCTTGAGTTTCTAATCCGATACTTTCTCCTTGACCCGTATTCAATAAGCTTCAACAACAAAAATGAAGATGAAGAGCTGCTGGAGGAAGAAGTATCTGAGTTCAAAAAATTAATTGAGATATCAACTGTTGATGAAAAAGTAATCTTTATGAAATTGATTTGCGGAGGAGTTTTCAACTTGTTTAACAGCAAAAGAAGTCCTGAATACGTTTCTTCAGCAATAGTTCGCTTAATTAATTACTTACCACAAATTGCATCTACTCTGCTCAAGAATAACCAACTTGCCCAAGAATTCCTCAACTTGTGGAATTTACTAATTGCCAATGATAACCTTTTGCAGAGCTTCTCTAAGTTGAACCAAACTGGAATTTACAATGAGATCAACTCTGGAATTCTTAAAATGTACCAAAGTTTCCAAGGTGAAGATTTATCTAAATTTGAAGAGTATTTTGGTAGAATCCTTTTGAACTATTCCCTGATGAATAGCCACATTACTCCAGAAATCAAAGTTCAGATAGCAACATTGCTTGAAGAATTGATGGCAGAAGCAAGGGAGGTTTTGACGACAGGAGATTCTGATGAAGAAGGTGTAAAATTCCAAAGTCAAATCTTGAACAACATTGTTGAAGTTTCAACACCAATGTTGAAACTTAATAAGTTAGGTGAGCACATCAATTTAGGAACACTTGTTGATAGAAGCTTCATAGAGCTCTTGAATACACTGACTTTCCAACGAGTTGACTGGTCGCTAATTGTTAGCTCTTGGGCTAATAATTTCTTAGCTGAAAGTGAAAAAGTTATCAAGGGATTTAAGAATATATTAGATTTCATATTGGTTCTTTTATCGTGGAAGTTGGAACGTCTCTTAAATGCATCCGACCCTTCAGTTCAATCCAGATTTGACGTGAGTGTGACCTTTATTGAATTTGAACATTTGATTTCACTGATCAAAATAAATTTGTTGCAATTAGATACTCAAGTCCAAGTTGCCTATGAGTCTGAAAACCTGCCATTAATCAAAGTCTTACAAGACCTCAAAACACTCCAATGGGCAAAGTTTATCGACTTTATGACTCCTGTGAAGATCTTTTACATCAAGTATAAGAGTAACAATCTGTTCAGAAACTTCAACTTGTATTTCAACAATGGTGATTATTTTGGACACTCATATGTGAGTAAGATATTTCCCTTCGATGTTCAGAGACAGTTGTTGCAGTTATTTTTATATAAGGAAGCTCGATTAGCCAAACTAGCAAATGTTGAATTGAAGAGGAATGACGAGGAGGACGTGAATATTGAGGATTTGGTAGAGGAGCAAGAAAAGTCACAAAATACTAGTATTTTCGAAGAAGGCGAGCAAGAAGATCCCGGAAACGGAAACGGAGATGCAAAGCTGGAGCAGGCGTGGGCAGTTGAGAAGGACTTGTGCGTGTATGGAATCAAGTTGTTCACATTAGCAGACCTTTCTATGATTGACGAAGAAATGATAGAAAGACTTGGGTTGAATAGCGAGAGTATTGGAGGTGTTTTCTCAAAAATAGTAAAGCAAAGTGAAGAAAGATTAAAAAAAAATCAGGGAGAGGAGGATGCTTCAATCCAGGTAGAAACACCTAACGAGAATATTCCGGCAAACGAAAACGAAAACGAAAACGAAAACATTGCTGAGTCTGCATTAGGTTCGCCAATTGCTCAAAATGATGTGGCTTCTGAAGAGAATCAGAATTCAGAACCATTCAATGGTACCGAGGAAGCACTGTAGTATGTCTACATTGATAGATTATACAAATAGGTTTATAGTTCCCAACTAAAAGGTAATGCATGTATAACTTCTTAAAAGCGCGAACCGAATCCCCGAAACCGTTAATTGTTACCAAATTTCATGTTGCGATTTTTTGGCAGGGACCTTACATCAATGCATGAAGAAGCGACAAGAAGTAACGACAGGATAGAAGCGACAATTAAAAGTATCAAGATTAGTTTATCTGAAAAATATGAAGTTGGTTTAGAATGCTCTTGAGGTTGTATGGAATTGTAGCTCTAAAATCGCAACCTAGCAGTTTATACCTCACTCATAGCGTATTTAACTAAAAAAGTTTATCGCAATAAGAAGCTATTGATCGACTCATCCGATTTAATTAAAGTTTAAACTATCGTATAATTGTTCCTTTTCTATGTACCTGAGCATGTGAAATTTATCATGTCAACTTTCGCAGCCAGTAACGACCGTTACCGAAAGTTAATGCGTACAAACATGAACGTTTGACAGCTCATTCCCGAGGTGAAGCTTCGATAAACATTTATTAGGGACGCCAGTGCTAAAAACATACTTCAAATAACGCCCCAAACAGACATTAGGCGCACTTGCGTTGTTCGATTTCCGCCTTATCTATTCTATAAAAAACATCATCGAATATTTTGTGAGATTCAAAATATAGTCCCTGCCCCTCAATTTACCCCCAGTTGAAGCCATATTTTAAGTGAATTCAAATGATGGGTGAAGACAGCTTTCAAAGTAATTGCAGCTGTGGGGAAATCAGCTGACAATTCTCCAACGTAATTGATCTGCAGTAGACTGAAAAACGATATTCGGTTAGGTCTAGTTGTGTTTTGAAATACGCAGTGGATATCCCTGCATTCAATATGCAATTCTGCTGCTTCCTTTAGGTACATTTTGAAACAATTGTTATTGTTCCTGAGACTCCTTACCTAATCTTTTTTTTTATTTTTTCAAAACTAGCTTTAGGTTGCAACGTTTCGAAGCTAAGTGGAGCTAAGTAAAATCGAAGTATAAATAAGAGCTGAAACTTCCACTGAACTGTTCTGTTATGTATCAACAATGAAACTCTCCAACTTAGTCCTTCCTTTATTACTGGTTCTTTCTTTTGCCGTTGCTGCTCCGCTTGACAAGCTCGTGGTTCCTTCCCAAGATCCATTCTACCAACCACCAGATGGATTTGAAGATGCTGCTCCAGGTACCATTTTGAGAAACAGAACCGTTCCAAGTCAGTTGAGAGGTTTAATCTTGCCAGTTAAAGTGCAAAACACTTGGCAAATATTGGTTAGATCTACTGATTCTAATGGTGAACCAAATGCCATTGTCGCTACTGTCATCCAACCTTTCAACTCTGATCCTTCCAAGTTGGTCAGTTATCAAATTTTCCAGGACTCTCCATCTAGAGATTGTTCTATTTCTTACGGTATTCTCACTGGTTCTCCTCTTATTGCTACCATTAGTCTTCAGGTTGAAATGGTTTTGGTCCAATCTGTTTTGAACGAAGGTTGGACTGTTGTTCTTCCAGATTACGAAGGTCCAAAGGCCTCTTTCACTGCTGGAAGACAATCTGGTCACGCCACTTTGGATGCTGTTAGAGCTACTTTGAACTCTGGACTTGCAGTCCACTCTGATGCTAAAACAATTCTTTGGGGATACTCTGGTGGATCCATTGCTTCTGGATGGGCTGCCTCTATGCAACCTAGTTATGCTCCTGAATTGAAGAACAACTTGATCGGTGCTGCTCTTGGTGGTTTTGTTTCAAATGTTACCGCTACTGCCCAAGCTATTGAAGGTGGATTCTTTGCTGGTTTGACTGGAGGTGCCTTAATGGGATTAGCAAATGAGTACCCTGACTTCAAAGAACAACTTTTCAATCACGTAACCTCCGACGACTTCAAAAATGAGCTCGAATGGACTGAGACTCAATGTCTTGTTCCACTTGCTCTTAGATGGGTTAACACCAACTTCTTTTCAGGACCAAACAGAGTTATCGATTTGGGCTGGGAGATTTTCAAAGAGCCATTTGCTCAGAAAGTCATTGATGCAAACACTTTGGCCCTCACAAACAATGGAGAGGTTCCTGAAATTCCTTTGTTCATCTTCCACTCCACTGCTGACGAGATTGTTCCTTTTGTTGGTGCTCAAAGAGTTTACGACAACTGGTGTAGTTGGGGAGCTCCATCTATTGAGTTTAATGTTGACCACATTGGTGGCCACCTCTTGGAATTCGTTAACGGTTCTCCTGCTGCATTTGCTTGGATTAAGAGAAGATTTGCAGGTGCTCCAGCTGTTCAAAGTTGTAAGAGAACCGAGAGAATCAGCAACTTGTTGTACCCAGGATCTTCTGTAAGTATTGCTCAGACTTTGCATGCCGAGGCTAAGAGTGCATTGCAAAAGGCATTGGGTCCAAACTCCAAAATCCCAATCACCATTTGATTCAACTGATACCTCTTTTTATAATTGTTTCAACACCTACAACTATTTGTTATACGGGATTACTACTACTAGGAATCATCATCAGGATTGAATTCGCTAGTATATCCTGTCGTTATAGCTTGAATACCATCACACATATTAATTACTAAAGTATGTAGTTAAGCTGAACTCTTACAAAGTATCGGTTACTGAATGTTCTCATTATTCATAATAATAATCAATGGTTAAGGGCCCACACTGATCTTGTCAAAATGTCTGAATTTTGTTTGAAAATATAATTCGCAGTCAATAATTTTCTTCTTTAGGCTTGAGGTGCAAAAACGGGGATGTTCCCGATATATTAGTTCTATGAAGTATTTTAGAACTAACCATTCACATATAGTAAATCGTACATAAGTGTCATTTTAAAATGTTTATTAATCTATTTAAATGCTAGTTTCCCTTGAGCTTAGGAAGAGTACAAATAACCAGCTCCTTCAGGAGTAGGCAAGAACATAGCTGATGTATGTGTGCTAGTGTGCTTTTCCTTATAATGGTTAAAGTACTTCGTTAAAGGTCTCTCATCCTTTGTAGTGATAGAGCACATTGCTTCAACAATTTGAAAACACTCTGGGCAA
Organism: Kodamaea hsintzibuensis (nom. inval.); assembly: GCA_030568835.1. NCBI lineage: Eukaryota > Fungi > Ascomycota > Pichiomycetes > Serinales > Debaryomycetaceae > Kodamaea > Kodamaea hsintzibuensis (nom. inval.). The sequence goes on from JAJMJA010000019.1 coordinate 170,130, forward strand.
ACAACACCAGGCTTTGGACGAGGATGGGTATTTCTTTTACGAGTGATATTTGTTTTCCCTTCATTCTTGTCAATCACATAAATGTTTGGAAACAATGGAACTGGAGTGAAAATGTTCCAGGGTGAGATACCATGGACTTGTCCGAGATGTTGAGAGTATCCAGAATTTTTGATATTGAAGAACAGGATATCACGACAATATGGACATAACCCCTCTCGAGATGCAGTGATTGGAAATGTTCCATCCATATAGAATTGCACAATTTGGTGGTCGTATGGATAATCAACTGAGAAAGGCTCAGTTTGAAACTCAGGAGATTGAGTGGTATCCACAAATCCAGTTGCTTTAAAATCTATAAAATCTTGCAACTTCCTAGAATACCGACTTCTTTCAATGTAAACACACGGCGGTTTTAAAGACGGTTCGTGGTTTCTACTAACTTTGCTCTCAATTCTTGCCAAATCTTGTTTAGTCGGAACCTTCCTTGCAAAATTCAGAGGCATGAATCTTAGGAACTCAGCCCTTATTGTTGAAGGATATACAATGGGTGGGTGAGTAGGAGCTTTTATGTGAGAAGCTGGTGGACGAGACTTTCTAGATTGTCTAACCAAAATAGGAATTGGATCAAATTGTTGTTCCTTGTCAAATCTATTGGTACCATGGTGTTCACAGCAATTGATTCCTCTATGGTGGAGTCCTCCTTTACCAGTGGCTACCGTCAAGGTACTTTCAGAAGAAGTGTAAAGAGTCAGCTGAGAAGTCTGTAAGCTTAATGCTCCACTAACAAAGTTGTTATTTGTTGGCTGAACATTCAACTCTGAAAGCAATTTGTTGAAGGCATTTTGATCGTCAATCTTAGGTAAGGTGTTGACAAGTGGTTGGTTAAAACCTGCCATTGTGGCATCCCAATCAGTGAGAGTCTTACTGAGCTCAAGATCCCAATCAGTGAGAGTTTCACAAGGGTCCCAGTTAGTGAGAGTGCCATTTGGTTTTTGATTCCAAGTGGTAGAAATGTTTGGTTTGGCATACCAGTAGTTATTGGGATTTGGGATACCAATAGGTTCAACCATTGCTGCAGACATTTTGTCTATAGCATGTTTACTAAAGGAGTAGTTGGATTTGGCTACTTCTAAAGCAATTTTATGGTGAGAGAATCTCTTTTTAGGTACCTTAGGTTTCTTGACTTTATAACCATCCAAGCTGTTCATGTCCCAAAAGTCGCTACCAGGTGCTTCACACAAGGAGTTGTACTGGGGCACAATTTCTTGATAGTCTTCTACTGGATACATTGCTTGAAACTCATCACGCATCGTGGCGATTGCAGATGGAAGACTATCAAGCTGTGTGCCTAGGACAGTGGTTTTCAGAACCTCAGCTACGGGTTGGACTTTAGGTAAAGTGATTCCAGAAATAACCATCTCTGGTATAATCTCATGGAAATTAGTTGTTACAGTCTTAGTTGATTCTACATTGTTTAAACCGCCTTCATCAGTGAATAAGTAATCAAACGAGTCTTCACGGAGCGTTTCCTTTTCTTCAATCGAAGCCAAGTCCAACTCTTCCTGAGCCTCTGCAAATAGACGGTCAATAAGATCATCTTCAAGGTTTCCCAGTCTAGGAGCAGAAATTGGGATCAAATTCAGCTCCGCAGAAACCGTCTCCGAGTTCTCAGTAGATTTGATTGGAATTGTCTCGTAAAGCAGGTAGTACAGATCGTCGTCAGTTGATTCAATGAATTGCATGGTTAATGTATGGTATAACAGAAAATGTAAAAAAGGTGGGAATCCAGCTCTTTATATAGTAAAAGATGGAAAGTATAAGCAACTAGGAATGACACTAGTTAACTCTTGTTATTGCCATTTTATTGACTTGGTCGGCAATCTCGAGTTGCATCTTAATTTTTTGCATCAATTTTGGCTGCGAAAAGTAAACTTTAGCAAATATTGGAATTGCTTAGATTGTTGTTTAGTGGTTGGAGAAGTTTCCATGAATGAAATTGAGAAACTGGAATGAAAGGACTTTGTTTTGGTTAGAATAGTGATCTAAGAAGTCATGAAATAAAGTAAGGAAAGTAGTAATGTTCAATGCAAATATTGATTGTCCAGGAGTGGACAATTGATAACTGAAGGAAGTATCATTATCCTTACAGCGAAACATCTAATCAGATTCTTAAGGATTAATTCTTCAATTGAATAAATAGAGTTAACTTTCAAAATATGAAGTGTGAAAGTCCAATAATTATCAGTCAAATGAATGCATAATTTTTGTATAAATCAATGAATACTCGTACTATTATTATAACCTTCTTATTTCCATCATCCAAAGTAATGACTACAACAATTCAAACTATGGGTATTAGTTCCTTTATATATTCTTTTAAAACAGAAGTAATTATAGGACTTCTTCATTTGGCTATTTGTATACTTCACTAGACTTCCCCTTTTGAGATTTTCTATTCATTCATAATAATTGAGTATAAATGGAAACTATAGGTACTAGATATATTTTCCTGAAAGAAGTGAGGTTGATTCAAGTTGATTACCTAAAAAGCCTATCCACATCAATAGAAAGAGTAAAGAACTTGTACCTTAATTCTTCAAAGGCTAATTTTTTTTAGAAAACGTTCGTTCTAAATCCAACTATGATCTTCATTACCCTATTCATTCTAAATTATCATAGTGTAAATATTAGTCATTATATGCTCACCCCCACTCTAAAGATCCCCCACTACAATTAGAACCATCATGTACCTTCTCACCTTTAACCTACTTGGCGTCTTTGACTCATCTGAAGATCTTTATGAATTTTCAAGATCTCGGATCGGACTTCGGTAATGTACCCCACCTGAAAAAGTATAAAATCTACGAATTATCTCTCCAGTATTTCCAATCAACCAACCAACTATGAGTCTCAAATACATTGATAATGCACGTAAGATACTTTGTATCGGGCGTAACTATGCTGCCCATATCAAAGAATTGAATAACACTGCACCTCAACAGCCATTTTTCTTTTTGAAACCATCATCATCAGTCTTGAAACCCAACGAAGGATCATTTTTGGTTCCTAAAGGTGTTGTTGTACACCATGAGGTTGAATTAGCTTTCACTTTGAATAGAGATCTTGTTGATTTGCCTTCCACATTTTCTGCTGCTCAAGCTTTGGAATGTATTGATGGGTATGCCTTGACCATTGATATGACTGCTAGAAACGTCCAGGATGAAGCAAAGAAGAAGGGATTGCCTTGGTCTATTGGAAAGGGTTTCGACACCTTCTTACCAGTTTCAAACTTCATTCCAAAGGAAAAGATCCCAGACCCTTACAACGTAGAGTTGATTCTTAAGGTCAATGGTGAAACCAAACAACAAGACAAGACCGACTTGATGATTTTCCCTATCCACAAGATATTGCTGCACATGTCTGCTATCATGACCTTACAAAAGGGTGACTTGATCTTGACTGGTACTCCAAAGGGTGTTGGTGCTATCAATGCTGGTGACAAGGTTGAAGCTTACTTGAAGTACAATGATGAGGTTGTTGAGGAAATAAAGTTTGATGCTGAACAGAAACCTGGTCCTTACAACTACACTGAGATCTAATAATTTCGTTATCAAACAGTTTAGTAAACTGAATAAAAGACATTAATTGTATTTTTCATGATTGAGGTATACTATTTACTCATTCTAGTCTTTGACTATAGTACTTTGCACATCTGTACAACAAATCTAATATAATGGAAAGTAATTTATGAAGGAATTATAATTGAAGAAGTGTGTTCTTCACACTTAAATGAATATGCCTTGCGCAGGAGGTTCGTATTGTCTCAAAATAATACCCCCTTCACTCATGACTTTATGACTCAAACTGTCCATACTATAACTTTGTGCATATACCACTTCTTTTACCCCACTCTGAACTATTTTAATCAGGCATGTAAGACATGGGCATGTGTTGCAGTACACTACACTTCCTCCACTGATTCTATCTCTACCTGCCTCTAATAATGCGTTTTCTTCAGCATGTAAACATAAACATGTCAGTAATGCTGCTCCACTACCTTCACCACTGTTACATCTATCACATCCACCTTCATTACAATTGGTAAGATTCCGTGGTGTTCCATTGTAACCAGTTGCAATCACTCTATTTTGTCTAACAATCACACATCCAACACGTCTCTTCATACAATTGGACCGTAATGCTGCCAAATCCGCAAGTCTCATAAAATACGAATCCCATGTGGGACGCATACGCGTAGTATCAGTCAAGTTCAACTCCGATAATTTCACATAGAGATCTTTGATGCTTGTCAGAGTGTTGATAATCTTCACTGCAGCTTGATTATTTATCTCTATGAGTGGGTTTTCTGGGTTGAAGAGTAGTTCATCATTTTTCACTACAAACTCGTCCAACAGTAATTTCGTAGTGTTGTCTCCTGATGCAGTGTGTCTAGAATACCTTAAACTGACTGGAGCATCAATGGATATGTGAAGGAAAAATGGTCTTCTCAGTAGGGCTGAAAGAAGTCGTATATCTTCTATCAAAACCACATAGTTTTCTCTCCAATGTGTAGTGATATGATCAACTAATGATTGTACATCTTTAAATGAGTCAACTTCAAGTTGAACAAACCCTTGAAACGTCAAATAACGTGCCACCTCTGATTTCCCAGATGCTAGAGTCCCTGAAATTCCAATAAGCATCTCCGTAACACCAAATATAACTCTATCTAGAATGGGCCTTCTTCAATACACTTTGATTTTTTTTACCATCTTTAAATTTAAACTTATCATTAAATATCATGCTACTACTCCATATATGGACAACTGTGATAGCGGTTGCAGCACTGGTTGCTGCGAAGGCTCAAAAGTCTACATCGTATTGTGCTATGTACGATAACTGTGGGAAGAAATCTGTCTTTGGAAACCCATTACCTTGTGCTCAATCTGTAGAGCCACAGAACCCAACAGATAAGCAATATAAGTTATTACAACAGATATGTGGAGATAGGTTCGAGAATAGTAGTGTTTGTTGTTCGGAAGATCAGTTATTGAATATGGAGTCACTGTTAAAGAGATTGGACCCATTGGTGAGCTCGTGTCCAGCATGTCGTAAGAACTTCTATGACTTTGTATGTGAGTTTACATGTGCACCTAACCAACTAGACTTCGTGGAAGTCGTACAAGTACAGAAGGCAGTAGATAGTGGTAATGATATTGTCACTGAGTTAAACCAATACGTGAATGCTGAATATGCCAAAGAGTTCTTTGACCTGTGCAAGAATGTCAAGTTTAGTGCTACAAATGGTTACGCTATGGACCTTATCGGAGGAGGAGCAACCAACTACAAGGAGTTCCTCAAATTTATTGGAGATGAGAAACCATTACTTGGTGGGTCTCCCTTCCAAATGAACTTCAAATATAATGACTCTTCAAAGTATAAAGTAAGGGGTTCTGTGGGTGACATGAAGTCGTGTGACGATGAGAAATATAAATGTGCTTGCGCAGACTGCAACCAATCTTGTCCTGTACTTCCAGAATTGTCAGTTAAGCAGAGGTGCAGAATTGCAGGACTCCCATGTTTCACTTTCGGGGTATTGATTGTATGGGTATTCTTAATTTTGGGTATCGGATTGTTTCATGTATACTTGAAAAGATTCAAGAAACCTCAAGAAACCGGTGAAGGGATTCAAGTTGCAAAACCTAAGGAGCCAACTAAACCTCCTAGAGTAGATGTTGAGAAAATCTTCAGGAAACTTGGATTTGTATGTTCAAGGTACCCCAAATCTACGATTGCTATAGGCTTAACTGTGTGTGCATTGCTCTCTTCCGGTCTTAAATGGCTCCAGATTGAAACCAACCCAGTTAATTTGTGGGTGAGCCCTAATGAACCTGCCTTACAGAACTACCAATACTTTGAAAGTAAATTTGGTGAATGGTTCCGTATTGAACAGTTCATCGTTAGCAGCATAGATGATAAGCCTGTTTTGGACTGGCCAACTCTTGAATGGTGGTTCTCAAAGGAGGAAGAAATTCAAGCTTTAAATGATGGTGCCTTGGATGACATTTGTTTCAAACCTTTAGGTGAAACTTGTGGAGTACAATCATTTACACAATACTTCTACGGGGATATCGGTTACCTTAATGAGGATAACTGGAAGCAACAACTTAAGGGATGTACGGACTCTCCAGTAAACTGCTTGCCTAGCTTCCAACAACCCCTTAAGACGAACATTTTGTTCGATAGAGATGATGTATTTGACGCCCGTGCGTTTGTAGTTACTATTCTCGTTAACAAAAACCTGACGAATGAAGCTCATACTTCTAAGGCAATAGAATTTGAACATTCTTTACAGGAATGGGCTAGCAACTTGACCTACCCAGGTGTGAAAATCGACTACAGTACCGAAGTATCGCTTGCAGAAGAACTCAATAAGTCGACTAAAACCGATCTTACTGTTATAGGACTTTCATACTTGAGTATGTTTCTCTATGCTTCATTGGCATTAGGTGGAGGTAAAGTACCAACTAAACTTGCATCGTTGTTGAAAACACGTATTTTGTTGGGGTTGGGAGGTATTATAATCATTGCACTCTCGATTACATCACTGGCTGGAGTATTCGCTGCGTTGGGACTCAAGTCTACACTCATTATCGCAGAGGTAATTCCATTCTTGGTGTTGGCCATTGGAATCGATAATATATTCTTGATTGTCCATGAACTCCCAACTGATAGACAAAAGAGCTCTGTAGAAGAGCGTATAGGTGAAGCATTGGCGAAAATCGGACCTCTGTGTTTGATCAGTGCTATTCTCCAAGTAGGAATGTTCTTGTTAGCCACCAGAGTTGATATGCCAGCTGTAAAGAACTTTGCTTTTTACAGTGCAGGAGCTGTTCTCATCAACTTTGTCCTTCAAATGACAGTATTTATTGCAATGTTGGCACTAGATGAACATAGAATCGAGCAAGGTAGATTAGATATTATCCCTTGGGTTCACACCAGAGTTCAATTACCTGAAGAAGATGAAGAAGCTGAAAAAGGTTTATTCAAAACATGGATTGACCAAAAGTACGCTCCAGCAATCCTTTCCAAAACTGCTAGACCCAAGATTTTAGGATTGTTTGTTCTCTGGTTCGGGATTTCGCTTTCGCTTCTTCCTCAAATTGAACTTGGTTTAGACCAAAGGATTGCTATTCCTGCTGATTCATATTTGAATCAATACTTTGGTGCAGTAACCGACTACTTGAATGTTGGTCCACCGCTTTTCCTTGTGATTAAGGATGCAGATGTAACTGAGAGATCAGTGCAAAAGAAGATTTGTGGAAAGTTTGGAGGATGTGACGAATTCTCAGTTGCTAATATATTAGAACAAGAATACAAACGTGGAGAGATCTCAACTATTGACAGTCCTGCATCGAGCTGGCTCGATGATTTCTTAACTTGGTTGAACCCAACATTAGACCAATGCTGTAGGTTCAAGAAACTGCTGTTAACCACACTGTTGGCCCCAGAGTTTTGCTCACCAAACGCTCCAGAAAGACAGTGTCAAACTTGTTATGCAAATTCCAAGTACGAAAGTTCCATGGAAGGACTTCCTGAAAGTGATGACTTTATGTTTTACTTCAACCAATGGATTGAAGAACCCAGTGATCCTTGTCCTTTGGGAGGAAAAGCTCCATATTCGACTTCGGTTCACAGAAACGGCAGTAAGCTCGACGCCAGTTACTTGAGATCTGGTCACAAACCATTACGTTCACAGTCTGACTTTATTGATGCCTATCTCAGCTCGAAGCAAATCGTCGAAGAGATCAAGAAGTATCAACCAGACTTGGATGTTTTTGCCTTCTCACCCTTCTACATATTCTTTGTGCAATACGAGAATATTGTATGGTCAACATTTATTCTGTTAGCAATGGCATTAGCAATTATCTGGCGGATCAGCACTGTTTTCTTTTCGATTCGTTCTTCGACTGTACTTGCAGTGACTGTTTTGAGTATATTGGTGAACATCTGTGGTGTGATGGCGCTTTTCGGGATTTCACTTAATGCTGTCAGTTTGGTGAATTTGATTATTTGTGCTGGGTTTGCAGTAGAGTTTACTGTACATTTAACAAGACAGTTCACCATAACTGAAGTGGAAGATGACCATGAAGAGGACTTCCTCGCTGTTGACACGACCAAGCTTGACAATAAGACACGTAGAGCACACCAACTGCTTGTTGCAATCGGAGGATCGATTCTCAGTGGTATTACTCTTACTAAGGTGATTGGAATTTCTGTGCTTGCATTCACAAGGTCCAAGATCTTTGAGGTTTACTATTTCCGTATGTGGGGATCACTTGTTGTTATTGCAGCAGTAAATGCATTATGTTTATTGCCTGTATTGCTCAGTTTGTTTGGCGAAGAGTTTGAAAAGAAAGGAGTTGTGGTTGAGGATGGTGAAGAGGAAACAAGACACTATGGTAGAGATGATTAGTGTGAAAAGATTGACAAAATTAAAAGTTAAAGAGTAACAAAATATTTGATAAAAGAATGAAAAGTATATGATACAAGAAAATGATAAAGAAAAGAAAATGATAAAGACTACAACAGATTAAAACGATAAAATTTATACAAAGGATTTATAGTTATATAGAAATAAAACTCAGAATAAATATTTCTAAAAATAAAGAGAGATTGACCTGAAATGTGAGGAAAATAGTTGCAACAGTTATGAACTTTATACTTGTTACAGTGAGGAACCTATTAAATTTACAATTGTAGTTTACAGTTTCTTTATGATATAAGATATATATTCTTATTTAAATTAATAAAGGTATTCGATAGGGTAATGAAATGAAGAGTAAGTAATAGTCTCTAAAATAAATCAGATTAGTATATTAATGTAATCCAATTAAATCCAGTTTAGGACATACAATTGAAGAATAAACTCCTCAAGTAATAACACAACAGCCAACACCATTTCTCTGATTCTTCAAAGTCTTCATCACTTGAAACCTCTGGTACTTATTACTCTCCGGTTCTATTCTCCAAATATAAGGCACAAGGTAATCTGGTACATCCTGAGTATAATTAACCACACTAAGGCAAGCATTCAGGGCCAGCATGCGTTGCATTTCCAAAGTTTCTTTAAGTCTTTGGTTCAACTTACTAAGACGCATAAGCTTCATCTGGTTGATACGAAGAGTCAACTCTTGTTGTTTTTCAGTAGACATGGTTCAACAACGTGTATTCTAGTATTGATTGGGTTCCTAAAGTGATTGCAAAATTAACACATTTAAATGGTCACATGATCTAGTATATATTCTAAATATAATTAAGTGAAAGAAGTAAACTAAGTATTTAAGAAGATTAAAAGAAGGTGGTTTAAGGATGTATATTATAATTAAAGAGAATCATAAAGAGTGTTAACTTTGAATGTTTAGTTGATTATAGTTGTTCTATTATTAGGCATTGATATCAAGAGGTTGTGAGTTTTTCGCAGCCAATAATTTATTTAAAAAGGAGGGTGGTTGGGGGTGGGGGTGGTAGCTGAAGCTGTCATAGGATTGAGAGTGGGATAAAGAAGACTGTTTAATAAAGAATGGATCTTTATTATAATTTTAGTAAGTAAAAATGATGGACTTGAAGGCAATTGGTTCAATTGTACTATGTTGTAATTCTTCAATAGTAACTCTATTCCTATTACCTTTATATGTCTACTAAGACACCCCTAAACCTCTCACGTTTTACATGTTAACAAATTCACACCCTACCCCAATACTACACTTCTCGCTTAAATTCTAATCCATGCATTACTACACTTCTCACTTAAATTCCAATCCATGTTTTCCGATTCTACATACTAAATTCCACTTAATTGATCGTAATATTTATCATGCAGTGTGATTAATGTTCTGCTATTGGTATCGTAAAAATGCCCAAGAGAGTGAGAAACAAGAATCCGAGAATTAAAGTAATAGGTCAAGTACCTTTTTGAAGTGGATTTTCGTTCCCTCACACTCTCCTAATATGTAATGGTTATACAAAGAACAATAACAAAATACAAACTGCAATCACCGAAGCTAAAATAACCGTGTCTCTTCTTCTTCTCAGGTTGATTCTGCCTATGAGCACGTTGATACCCGGAATGCTCTGCAAAGTCCCCATCAATCTCATTTGTGCGTTGTTCAAGTATTGTCTTTGGTTCAACAACTCGTCCCTTGTTTCGTAAGCTTGTTGTAATAATCTTTCTGCCAAGGAATTGGATGCATCCACACGTACACGTTCATCCAATATATAATCATTTGCATTCAAATCGCTACTGGCTGCTTCACGTTGCTTGTGTTGATTGATATCCGATTGGACAGAGTAGAGTAAATTGTTTCTATTTCTCTCTTCACCAAATTGAGCCTTTAACTTGTTAAAGGATCGCCAGTGATCACTCAAGATTTCATTGTGTCTGTTAATCTGCAGCAATTTTGATGCGTTGTTATTCGATCCGTCTGTTTCGAATGCTCTATTAAGTCTTCCTAGTAACTCTTGTCTTTTGTCAAGTAACCCTTGTACTATAAGTTCATCTTCAGGTGTCAGAACCAGCGACAACCGTCCTAGTTGAGCCTCTGTCTGCTTCTCCAACTGCACTGCCTGCGATCTAAGCTGTGCAAATGACATTGAGTATTTGATTATCTGTTCACTCTTTTTTTAAAGGTCGCATTTGATTTTTATAAAGGACCACAAGGATGGACGCATTGAAGGAAGTTCTACCAGAACCGATTACGCAGCTTGAAGAGGATGATGTGCCCTCTCTAGTACATGTATCATTCCGAGTGAGGTTAGAGAAGATTTCAAGAAAGGTTCAAAAGTATTCTGCTTATGGGATGACTGCGTTTCTAGGTATACATTTTTGTTCAGTAGTGGTGATACCTGCTATTCCTGGAGTTCCCTTTGAGGTGAGCCAGCAGGTGTTTGAGATTGCGCGTGCGGTATACCAAGGGATGCCGTTATTTGAATCAGTGGCAATTGTAGGCTGTTCAATAGCACATGTAATTTCTGGGGTAATGTTGCGATTGTTAAAGAGAACTCCGCAAACTAGCCAATACAATCAAGGACAATTACATGAGGATGACCCAAGTATTGGGTTGGGTGGAATTACTAGTTTGATAGGGTTGGGATATAAACGATCCATTATTAGTACGTTGGTCCCTACCATGTCTCCGCTTTCTCTCTCAGGGTACTTGTTATTGCCATTGGTGCTATTTCACTTTTACAAGTTTAGGTATGCACCAGCGATGGTTGATGGTGATTCTTCATTATTAACGTTGGAATATGTTTCTGTATACTTACAGACGATATTGAACCAAGTGGCAATATGGGGATTATTGGTAGCAGGTGGTTATCATTTTGTTGTCGGATGGCTTCGATTGAAGTGGAAATTCACTATGGGATGGAGAAGATTTGGATATGCATGTTGGGGTGCCATAGTAGCTAGTGGAAGTGTCAGTCTATATAGGATGTGGGGACTTGAAGTTGGAGGGTTTTTGATGAAACAGTTTAGTTTATACTTGAATTATTGAGAGAGAAGAGACATGGTGGAGTTAGGTTTATGTGTGCAACACTGGGACGAACGATACTTGAAATAGTTTCGAGAGATTGTGACCAAGGTAAATGTATCTACAAGAGTAGATAAGTATTAAGAGTAAACAAGTAATAATATGGTTAGATAGTTAAGATATAAGAACTTTAGTTAAGCATGAATCATAATCAATATACATATAGTATTAATAAAGTAGAATCAGTATCAAGAGTTCAATCATTAATATCAATACTAAACAATCAGAATCAACCTGAACAATACAATCAGTATTATCAGTCAAAATTCTTTATCCAATCTGTAACACCTTAACCTACCTTACACTATTGCATGTTGAAACTGTTGAGTCTTCCACTAACATCTCTTATCTTTCTCATCGCACCTGAAAATTACAAATTACAAAGCAAAATAAATCTAGATCCACCCCCAGATTAAGTCCATCAGTGTCAAGACCATAGTTACTCCCCAAATCTACAAATCAAAAGGATACCTAACAATGTTTGTCATTTTTTATATCGTATTCCTATATATCTTCATTCCGTCTTATCCCCAAAGAGAGAGTCTCGTATCTCCTCTACTCCCACTTCCAAAACCTAAATTCTTATGTTATTTGTATTCATCTAAGCAGTTACAGCTTCAGGACCTAAGGTAGGCTTACTTTGTAATCTCTTTGATCTGTAGTCCTTGACAGCGCTCTTGATGGCATCTTCAGCCAACATCGAGCAGTGTAATTTGACAGGTGGTAACAGCAATTCCTTAGCGATAGCAGTGTTTTTGATTTCCAATGCTTCATCTAAGGTCTTACCCTTAACCAATTCAGTTACGTATGACGACAGAGCAATAGCAGACCCACATCCAAAAGTCTTGAATTTGACTTCTTGGATAACTCCAGTTTGTTCATCCACTTGGATTTGTAATCTCATCACATCACCACATGCTGGTGCTCCGACCAATCCAGTACCCACGTTGACGTCGTTCTTGTTCAAAGTACCTACGTTTCTTGGGTTAGAATAATGGTCAAGCACCTTATCATGATAACTTCTTTGTTGCACAGTACGTCCTGCTCCAAGCCCAGCACGGAAAACAGGGGTAGGACCAACAACACCTCCACGGGCAACACTTGCGGCGGCTCCAGCAATAGCTCTTCTTCCAACAATAATCTTAGTAGTAGCTCTAAACATCCTTGTATTGAATTGTCTTTTCCTTTGCTTTGGTACTGAAAAAATTAAGAAGGATCTTTTTGCTGAATGACAGAATATATAGAGGTGCACGTGAATAATCTCTCCGATCCCGAGTCTCGAAGTTTCGGTCCGCACAGTAATGCCTGCTTCCTATTGGAGGATATAACCACGGGTGGTAATTTAGCGGTGTAGAGCTTAAGCTCCCCTCTCCCTGGTGGCGACTTTCCACTACTCTTGTGTATGTTGCATATACAATACACAGGATAATGATAAGAGTTCTAACGTCTAATTTTTCTAATGGATTGTAAGGTCACTCGTTGTGGGGAGAGTCTCCAGACCATCTCTACTTTAGGTTCATATTGTTCTTTTGTTGAAATGAAAAGGGGTCTTAATCATAGCAATGATTGGTAATTGCGCAGACCCTTGAAAAGCTGCTTAATAAAAGAAAAATATATAGTTGGTTGCTGTAAAATGGAAGTGACGGATTTTGATGGAAATGATGAAAAGTAATCGAGAATGATGGATCTGATAAGTACAGTGATAGATTTTGAAATCCATTCATGGAACAAATTGAACTAGTCGTAGTTCAACAATCGGTGAATGTACAAAGTTTCTAACAACGCTACTTCTAAAGTATATGTACTTCTATTCTCTTTTCTTCTCCTATTATTCCCCTCTTAATATGAGTGTGCATATTTCAGACTGGCTGCAAAAGTGAAAATGTGTTTGGTAAACTCAAAAATTTATCAGTGAAATGATTTGAGAAGGTAGACAATAATGATTTACAAAGAATGATGCTAGAGAACGTTACGGTATAGTTTTTTTCAGATATATATAGCATCTATTTTATTTAAATATTGCTTCAAAGTCGGTACGAAAATCCACAAGACATACTTTACGAAATTGAGTCCCCGATTCAAATTATATAGAAGCTTTGGAAATAAAACGTCAATAGGAATAGTTGAGAGGAGCAAGAGTAGTTATCCAGCAAATTCAAATGCTCGAGCGGACTGCTTGGACTAAATCAACAACAGCTTTAGCATATATATATAGTAGTCAAACAAGTTCATAGAGAGAAAGAACAGAGTAGAATTCCTATAATCATGTCAATCATGGCCAATACTGGAGAATCTAAATGAGAAAGAACAACTCAACAATGACCAATATGGCCGGATTCTTTCAATTCACAAACTAAGCCTTCCAACAGAAGACCCCTAAAGAATTCATTCACTACCCTTCACAGCATAATATTAGATATAAGATTATACAAGAAGCTCTCTCCTATTGGAGTTACGGTCCCTCGTTGTAGTGTTCTGTTTTCTATTGGTGAATGATACCACTGGTGATAATCTAAATTAGTGGTAGGAGGAACGAGCACCATTCAATGTTGGCGACTAGTCCACATTACACTACTACTCTAATGCATGTTGTTCATACTATCCTCGAGATAAAAATAAGAGTCTCAGCATCTAATTTTTCTATGATCATAAAGGTCATTCCTTGCGGGGAGAGATTCATGTCTACTTTTGGCTTATTTGTTTGATGTATAGGGGATTCAATGATAGCAAAGTAATGGTAATAGTGCAAAGTATCTTGTTGTTCGGCTGTAAAACTGAAAATATAGAACGAAGTATAGAATGAATAGTTGATGGATATTGAATTTGATCAACACAATTGATTGTAATTGATGATGGATATAGCTTGGGTTTGTGTCAATACGTTACCTATGCAATTTCATGAATCTGATTGCAAATTAAATGGGACGTAAATAAGCACTCAAGATTCAATTTCAATTTGGAAACATCAATCTTTTAATAACCTCACTTATATTAGTTCATTTAAGTTATTATACTTTTCATCTTAATTCCTCATTTGCTACATACACACTTACATTCTTTATTATTTGGACTATTCTTCTGTTCTACCACTTTCATGTCCTCCTTTCTCTCTCTCTCTCTCTATCATTCTCATATTCTCATAATCTCATTGTCTCATAATCTCATAGTCTCCTAATCTCATAGTCTCATAATCTCATAATCTCACAATCTCAAAGTATCATAATCACACACTCATTAAATCTCTTTTACTCTTACTTTAAACTATCACTATACTAAACCACACCACTACGAAGTGTCATCGTCTGTCAACTCATTGACATCACATTCTTCACCCTTAAATCTTTATACTTCAAACATCATTCATCATATTCATGTCGCACCCAGTCTCACAAATCTCACACCCTCAACTCGTCAATCGAACACTCCACTTATTCCGTATAGTATGGAATTATCCCCACCTTAAATATACAAAAACTAACCCTAACTAAATCCCCTCCCCATCTTCACGAAAATCCATTCAATTCACAACTCACAACAAAAAGAAGTCACATCTATTCTACTCCATCATTAAACTCTGCTTATACTTGCTTCAGTATGCCTGACCCCACAACAGGGCAATACCTACCCTGCCAACTACTCACTAAAATCACCAATATTTAACAAGCTCTTTTTTTCCTCTCGGAATCCCCACCACTCCTAAGTTATTATCGCCTCCCCCCCTCAAACCTTAATATAGAAGCAGGTGCAATCTATCAGTTTCGACATAGGAACAACGTGTTTTAGTCAAGCTTCTTTTTTTTGTTAGAGGTTTATAGAAGGGTTTGGGTATCCCCTATTTATATACTGAGTGATATCTGAAAAATCACGCCAGTTCGACATTGTAGAAGAAAAAGCTTGCATTGGAAAGAATAAAGCATGTCCGGCGACCTTGTACCGGACTATGAATCGGGGGTTAGTAATGGTGATGTTGATTGGTTGTTTAGAGGAAGGTCGAAGAAGTTGACCAAGAAAATGAACCAAGAAAAGGATAAGTTGGACAAGGATGATAAGCCTGATATCAGTGAAAGAGACAAGAAGAAAGATAAGACGATAGATGTACAAGTTGATAAGTCTAAGGATTTAAAAGATCAAACCAATAGGTCATCACTGGAGAAATTACTGAATGAAAGATTACATTCTGATCGATTACAGACTGACAGATTACCATCGGACCGATTAGATTTAAAGATCGACAACAAACAAGAAGGAAATCCCGGATCAAAGGGGTCCAAAGATGATTCTAGTGACTCTAAGGAAGCTCTAGTAACATCGAAGTTGGATAAATTCAAATTTGGAAGAAACCGTTCAGTTTCATCACCAACGCCACCCATCCTCACGAATGATCAGCCAAAACGTCGTAGTAGTTTACATTTCATTGCAAGCGCTTCACTCACAAGTGACTTAGTAACTGACCACGAATTATTCAAAGCTCAATCTCAGAAACAACTGCCGTCTGCAAGCTCAGCTGGATCGTCGCCGAACGTCTCAAGACTGAACTCTGGAAGTAAACGATCTCTCTTCAGTTCACTTTCTTCCAAATTCAAGTCTTCTTCAGGTATCGCACCAACAAGCACAAGCTCAATTACAGCTACTGGAGACGTATCGCCGAGATCCTCACTGGTTGGATTACAACTGTCAGAGATTATTCCTACAGATAACGGCAAGCAACAAGATTTAACTGCCATTGCAAAACCACCACTCCACGAAGGCTATTCGCCGAGAAATGGCTCCATTTCAAAAGAACCAAGTAAACTGTCTGCTCCAGATATATATTATGACGCAAGTACATACAGAAGACCGTCTACTTCAAGTTCGATATCTTATCCAGGTTCAACGTGCTCACAGTCAAGATTTGTACTCAATAAGAATAAAAACAGAGAAGGTGCTCCTCAACTCGACTTTGATGTTTCCATCCGTCGTGTGACTTTTGCTATCGACAAGCTAGCTTTCGACCCACAGCAACAGATTCCTTCAAGAAGGCCCCGCAAAGGTGATGTGTTGATTCCTGAAGATTTATTAGCACCTCCACCAAGACTTTCTCAGGGTATCTCACTCAGCGACGGAGCAAAACAACATCTGGAACTTAAATATACCGAACGAGAACTTAATTTGGCAATTGAAAACCAGAAAAAAGCTCTCGTGGAAGCTGAAAAACATGCCCAGGAGGCTCATCTCCAGGCTAAACGAATTGCCCAGGAAGTCACTCTGTTCAAGCTGCTGAAGTTCTTGCTGGTTTTCAGAACCAATGGTGATGACAGCTCCAAGGAAGGCGCAGAGAGCGAGGAGGAAGATGATGTAGCTGAAGACCCTAAGATCTCCTCAGGGGACGTTTCAATTGACCTGCCTCTTCATGTTCATGAACATCACTTTGAACAAGAAGAAAAAGTTCTCAATCCAGATAAAGACGTCACTTTGGAAACAGTATACACAAGATGCTGTCATTTGCGTGAGATATTACCTATCCCAGCAACCCTCAAACAGCTCCGCAACAAAACAAAACCACTCCAGGTGTTAAAAATGTTGAACCCTAAACCAACTCTTATTGACGTTTTATCATTCAGTGACTTTATTGCGATAACTCCAATTAACACGGTAATATTTGATAATGTCTCAATGACTACCGAAATGTTGAAACACTTTCTTTCATCTCTTGCATACAACAAGTCGCTAGAGAAGTTATCGCTCCGAAATGTAGCCATAGATGCAACTGGTTGGAGATACTTGTGCAAGTTGCTCTCACTCAACCGTAACATCAAGAAGTTGGACATTTCACAACAACGTATCAAAACAGATACCAAGCCAAAGTGCATTCGATCATCGATGAACTGGGACATATTCATCCAGTCATTGGTATGGAGAGGAGGAATCGAAGAGTTGGTCATCAATGGATGCAAACTTCCAAACAAGACATTCCAAGATCTCATTGTAGAAGCGGTCAAATTACGTACGTTCCGGTTAGGAATTGCGTCGACCGAGTTGAACAACTTCAAGGCCCAAGTAGTCGCAGATTGGATCGACAGCCCCGATAGTAAATGTATTGGAGTTGATCTTGCATTCAATGATTTGAGCAACGGACAATTAAAACCTTTTACAAAGGTATTTGAAAAGGGCAAGTCAAAGCTCATATTTTTCTCGCTCAACTCGACCAACTTATCGAACGTTGAAGAAGCTGGCGAACTCATACGTTCATTAAGTAAAGTTTCAACTTTAAGATTCCTTGATCTCAGTTCGATCCCCGAGTTATTTCCTGGTATTCTTCCAACATTGCGCGAGTACTTGCCTAAGTTTCCATCACTCAAAAGAATTCATTTTGACCTCAATGAACTCACAGGACAGGCGATCCGTGCCATTGCCGAAATCATTCCTCAGGTAAATGGGTTACTCCATGTATCGTTACTAGGAAATGTAAAGGAGATGAGCAACTCGACTGCAGCCACATTGTACACAGCTGTGAAGCTGTCCAAGTCCATATTTGCACTTGATTTGGACTACGACTTAGTGGCTGACGAAATTTCCCAACGAATAGTATTCTACTTGATGAAAAACATGGACCTTGCAATGAACAAGGAAAAGAGCGTGTCACGTATTCCTGACGAAGTAAATGACGAAGAGCTTATGTTTGACGGCTCGCTTTTAATGCAGACTGCTGAAAAGCTTTTAGCGGACAATGATAAAAAGTACGACAAGGAGGAGGAAATCAAGATCCAAAACTACATCACGAACGCACTTGTAGAGAGAGCGCGGACTGTGCGGCAGGAAATTCACCGGACTATCGATACATTGTTTGCACGCAGAACTGCAGGAACCCTTTCACTTGAAGGTAAAGAAACATTACTCAGATTCTGTCTTCTTGACTCTGCATTGGAGAAGTTGGTTAAGATGTTTGATGATCAAGCAACCAACTTTTATAAGAAGCAAGAAAGCAGGGAGAGCACCCCTATGGATGGCTTGAACATGCCCAAGATTATTTTACCTGGAAGTGACAAGTTGCACCAGAGCTCTAAGGAGTTGATTACTGCAGGACCCATTTTGTCGCCGCAGAATACCGAGAAGTTCCAGAATGGCGGGATCTTGGGAAGTACTTTAGGAAGTGCTGATTCCACATTGCCATCGGACAGTAGAAAAAGTAGTGCTGGTACCACTACACCAACCACGGTTACCAACGGAGACAACCACCCACACCAGGTTGTGATTGACTCATCATCTGACGGGTCTGTGTTTCCAATTGATACTACTACTGGGCGTCCTGTATTGATTCGGTCCGTCTCCCAAACATCGGTGCAAGCCAAGGAGTTGGAACAAGAAGAGGGTGAGTTTCATCGTTTTGGGTTTTTCATGCAGCTGCGACTGAACCACGACGAGAAGGAGAAAACGAAGCATAAAGAGGCGGAACAGTCACTGCCATCAAAGTCTCCGAGCAAAGACATACCTCTACTCCAACTGTTACCGTCGGGCTCACAATTAAGAGACGCGATAATTGCAGCCAAGGGAATTGAGTCAGTGACTGAATTGATCAATAAAATCAACGACAATAGTGTCAGTATTGATAAAATATATGGGGTGTCCAGAAGGCGCAGCATAGACGAGGATTTGACAGGGGAGGAGAAAACTATCGAGTTACAACGGGCTGGTAACGTGACCACTACGGTGGTGGACGAGTCTGATGAATTTGACGACGCAAGGTCTATTGACTCTGATGAGAGAACACATCATTTGCTGGCAGATGGCGATACTATTACAGTTGCAGTGGATGAAGTTTACGATAAATTGTTAAACGATGCACAAAGAGTAAGACTGAATAAGGAGTAGCTTTATTGTTGGTTTAAATTACGGTAGTACTTCACAACTTTAGTATAGCATTGATACAAGTAAACTTTGTAATAGACAAGCTCATTATGAAATTTCAACCCTAAGTAGGACCGTATTTTGGTATTTTACAATTTTGCAGCCAAATAATGCTAAATTTTTATAAAATATATTATTGAGTGTAGAGGATTGAAGTTAGTACACTGCTAGATTATATGTCTTTATCGTCAAGACAACAATGAAGTAAATCGTTGAAGATTTAAATGCTGCCAACTACCTACTACTTTACAATTTTTAAAAGAGCATGAAAACTCACTACGTTATAATGAAATCGAATAAACTCCACAGGGTGAAGCAGATTCTATTAGAAAATACTTAAAAAGTTTACTTAGCAGCTTGGAATTCAGCAATCTTCTTAGAGATCTTAGCTTGTCTTTGCTCTCTGGTCAACTTAACGAATCTGTACTTCTTGGATTCAGCAGCGTATTGCTCCTTGGTGAACTTCTTCTCGGTTGGCTTGAAGGCTGGGTCAGCTCTGATGGCTTCGTGGGCCTCAGTGTAGATGTCTTCAACACCGTCAGCGTCAATGTCGTCAGCCAAGTAGTTCTTGAACAAGGACTTGTACTTTTCTTCATCGTCATCCAACAATTCTTCCATGTACTCAGCAACGTGACCACCGAAGATGTACTTTCTCAACAATTCAGCGTCCAATTCCTCGGATTCAATGTCCCAACCTGGGAATCTGTTAGCCGAGTGAGGAACGTACAATCCACCGTCGGAAGCACCCTTCAAGACACCAAAGATTCTGGCACCAGTGGTGGTTCTTTGCAAACCAATGTCCAAGAAAACCTTGAATGGTCTTGGAGCGTCTTCGACAGCTTCGGTCAATTCGAATTCACCTTCGACTTCTTCGACACCCTTGTAGGTCTCGTCCAAGCCCAACTTTTGCAAGGCTCTTCTGGCAACCAACAAACCGGTAGCGTAACCAGCAGACCAGTTAGTCAAACCCTTGTCAATTCCGTATCTTGGCAATTCATGGGCGTAAGCAGCGGTCAAGACAATGTCACCAACAATCTGGGAAGAGATGATTTGAGCAATAATGTCCTTGTTGGTGAATCTAACTACCAATCTGTACTTTGGAGAGTTGTACTTAGCCTTGTGCTGAGTAACCAATCTCTTTCTTTGGTAGTAGTCAGTCTTACCTTCCTGTCTTCTACGGAAAGGAGTTTGGAAACGCGAGTGGTAAGCGGAGGTCTTTTCGGGCTTTTGGAATACCATTTTGATGAGTTGTGTGATGTTAAAAACTTTGGTCTTTTTTCGTTTTTTATATATTGAAAAATTTTTCACACACAAAAATTTTCAGAAGATGAGATTTGGCGTGCACACGACTTGAAGTTGAGAATTTTGTGAAGCTGTGCTGATAATTACTCTATGGGTTTTTGGTGTGCGGGTAAATGAGAGGTATGGAGAGACAAGATAGATGGTAGAGTGGTGGTAGAGAGTTACAAGAGTGAAGAGTGGAGGGTATACAGTTATTAGGAAAGCGTAGAGGGAGGGATAATAGAACTATTATACTCCTATATTGCTCCCAAATTCTCAGCACTGGAGGATTCAAAGTTGGGGTATGAGTGTTTTCAAGTTGTTCACATTGTATAGTATTTTGCACCCATAAAATGAGTAAAGAGTCAATAGGTAGAAGTAAATAAGTTTCTGCTCTAGAGAAACAATTTAGATGATCTGGGGAATGCTGTGTTAAGCAAACACAGCACTGAACCTGATGTTAATTGAGAATAGATTGTAACAGTACCTTTGTATAACAATGATTTGGAAAATAGATAGAGAGTTATCTGCTTAGTTGAATACACCTAGATTTATAACCTCAAGCCTTCATCTGAGTTATTGGATCCACAGGCTGTGTTAAACTGTCACATACTTCTGCACTGCTGAGTCTTCTTCCTCTTTGGAACATACACATACACAGTCAATAGACAGACATTAAAATCTATTAAGTTATGAAACTGAGCAAAAGTTAGCTAAATTACGGAAGATACTCACTATTATAAAGCTTATTGACGTATCACATTAACTTATTCAGTTATTTCTATTGAGAAGTATAGGAAATTAGGTAAGGCCAATTTTGACCTCATCATCTCACAAACTAGAAGTCATGGATTTCAACAACAGTCCGATATAGTGTAACGGCTAGCACGGTTCTCTTTCACAGAGCAAACCCGGGTTCGACTCCCGGTATCGGAGTTTCTTTTTGCTTCTTGCAGACCTACTATGCGACAATTCAGTTGCTAGTATGGACCCAGGATACATTCTTTTTATGCAGGCAAAATAAAACGAACTTTTGTGCGACGCCAAACGTTTGTCTGTTTACGAAGACAAGAGAAACGATGATCGTTTAGTTAACGTTGGAAGCAGTATTGCTATGAGTTGCTATAGAGAGGAAGCTATTTTCTGGACATTATTACTGGAATCTCTTGTTCAAATACCTTAAAAATTGTTGGCTCTGATTGACTTTTCATTACATTTATAAGACCTGAAGTATTATTAGATATGTGTCAGTATAAGAGTCAGTGAAAATACTGAGTATTGATTCAATTTTATACAGAGTAGAGTTAGTCATCAATGATTATGCTTCAAGTAGAGTTAAGAGTGAAGGGAAATTGCATCAAAACAATCAACATTGAACCTCTATTAATAACACAATAAACCCTTAAATCTTCTTTAATCTCAACAGCGTTTTACCTCATGCTCATTACTCATTCATACTCATAACCCACGATTGAATTTGATATAGTCACTAATTTTTGTTTTCAAAATCCAAAAGATAAAGAGTCATTTGACTATTGAATAGACTCTCTTCTCAACGATTCAAGTAACACTACATAACTCAATGTCTACAGTGTACGCTCCTTATGTTATAACGTCCTTGTTGGACACAGACTTGTATAAGCTTTTCATGCATGCAGCCGTGTATGAGAACTTTCCGAATGTCCCTGTCACTTATACATTCAAGAACAGGACTCCAGATATGAAGTTGAACCAGAGTGCTATTAACTGGCTTCGGTGTCAGATCACTCACTTGGGTAACTTGAAGTTCTCTAAGGCAGAAATCCAATACCTTCGTGAAACACTTCCACAATTACCTGAGTCATACTTGAATTATTTGTCTAAGTTTTGTTTGGAACCAGTTGATCAGATCCGGTATAATGAAGATAAGGATGAGTTTTCAATTGAGGTTATTGGAGACTGGGATAAGACGATTTTGTATGAGATTCCTCTCTTGTCATTGATTTCAGAGGCTTACTTTAGATATGTTGACACAGATTGGAGTTTGGATCAGCAACGTGAAAAGGCACAAGAAAAGGTTAAACAATTGTATGCCAATGGATGTGTTTTCAGTGAGTTTGGACTGAGAAGAAGAAGATCCCTCGAGACTCAAGAATTGGTTGTGCGTACTTTAGTTGAATCGCAAAACAACGACAACAAGGGCTTGTTCTTAGGTACTTCCAATGTATTGCTTGCCAAAAAATTCAACGTGAAACCAATTGGAACAGTTGCACACGAATGGTACATGGGGATTGCAGCAATCAAGCAGGACTATAAAAATGCTAACAAGTTGGCCATGGATTACTGGATCAAGACATTTGGTGAAAAGTACGCAGGATTGGCCTTAACTGATACGTTTGGAACTGACCTGTACCTTTCTGTATTCGAGAAACCTTATACTGATTACTACGCAGGAGTTAGGCAAGACCTGGGTGACCCTGTACAATACACAGCCAAGATAGCTGAACATTACAAGAAGTTGGGATATGCAAATAAGAGCAAGTCCATTTGTTACAGTGATTCACTCAACATAGAGAAGTGTAAACTTTACAAAAAGGCTGCTGATGATGCTGGATTAACAAGTAGTTTTGGAATAGGGACGTTCTTCACCAACGACTTCACCAACTCTAGCGACGGCAAGAAATCTGCTCCATTGAATATTGTAATAAAGTTGAAGGAAGTTGCTGGGAAACCAGCAATCAAAATTAGTGACAACATAGGAAAGAATATGGGAGATGAAGAAACTGTGAAAAAGGTAAAGGAGGAATTGGGATACACAGAAGATAACTGGGAGGAAGGTGATGAATCAAAGAGATGGTGATAATTATACTTGTTAGATTTATTAAGTAAATAGATATTAGAGACAATAATTGATGAGTGTGAAGAGAGAAGAAAAGAGTAGAGAGGTGAAAAAGTGTAGGGAGCTAGACGTTAATGAGTCTAGATAATAAAGTAGAAGAGATAATTCTCAATGGTTAATTCCTTAACAGTATACTTTAAAACGGTTCCCATTCTTGGCAAGTAAACTGATCATCCTTTAGTTGAATAGATAAATTATAATGCAGTTAATAACCAACCAAATAAACAATACACAAGTCTTAAATTAAAACTACAAATACCTACTACCTCTCGCACTCTCATAATCATACTGACTTAGGCTTTCTTCTTTTATTCACTCACTGAGTTGGTTCGTTTTGATGACTTAGTCCTCATATTCATTTTCGCATCAATTTTAAGATGTTCCAAACCAAACTCATCACACTTCTTCATGGTCGAACTCTCCTACCAGACACTTCTTTCTGCGTTGGAAACGGCCAGTGGATCTGAACGTAGTGGACTTCAGCAAACAGCTGAGCAGCAATTGAAGGACTGGGAGTCAGTTCCAGGATACCATTTCCTTCTTCAAGATGTATATCTAAAGACCGAACATGCTCTACAGATCAGATGGTTAGCAGTTATTTGTTTTAAGAATGGAGTTGAGAAGTACTGGCGTCCTGGTAGAGAACACTCTATTTCCAGGGATGAAAAGAATCAGATTAAGGCCCGTTGTTTCAATCTTCTTCATGAACGTAATAACCAATTGGTTATTCAGAATGCTCATGCCATAGGGAAGATTGCTCGGTATGACTTTCCCTCTGAATGGCCACATTTATTTGATGAAGTAGCACTGTTATTAGAAATGAATGTGTTCAAAGCAAACGATATGATATCGGCAAACAACTTGCTCATCATGCTCAACCACGTCATCAAAATCATTTCAACCGTGCGTATTGGGAAATCAAGACATGCAATGGCTGCAGGTGCCCCTACAGTCGTTGCGGTCTTGGTTAAAATATACAATAAGCTGTTCCAGAATTGGACTGAAACAATGGACTTGCAGATGATGGAAATCTGCTACGTGCTGTTGAAGAACTTGCGTAGAATCGCCCCAGAATGCTTCAATCAAGTAGACCCCAGCCCAAACTCCCCCATCATTGAGTTTGTTACAATGTCTGTGCAGCATGTGCAGACTCTATCTTCCAACTACGAGCAGAAATTCAAGTCAAGCGATATACTAGAGAGGTATATTCGCCAATATAGTAAATTGTACATTCAATTATTGACTAACCATGCTACGTTATTCATTCTTCTCCCATGCTGCTCACAATTGGTGTCTACATTCCTCACAATTCTCGAACAAAAAGCAGAGGTCATCTACAATTCCTCTAATGAGGATAACGAAGATGGTTCTCGTTTCTGGGAAACACTTGCAATCAAGGGTCTCATAATTTTGAAGAAGATCATCAAATATGTCTACAAGAAGGGAGCCATTGCATTCAAAGCTAATACAAGTAAACACGAAATTGAAGTTGCTATCAACAAGTTGAACACTGAAGTATTAACCCCACAGGTGATCTTACACTTGTGTGATTTGGTCATCAATTGGTACTTGCGTCTCAAACCTCTGGATTTGGAGAGCTGGCAAGTGGAACCTGAAGAATGGGCAAACGAACAATTGACAAGTTCTTGGGAGTTCCAGGTTCGCCCATGTGCTGAAAACTTTTACCAGGACTTGATAAAATTCTATCCAGACATATTGAAAGAGTTTATAATGGAAAAAATATCGAATGGTATGGCTGAAAACAGACTGGTGGATAAAATCCTAGTCAAAGACTCCATCTTGTGTTGTTTCCAACTCTCCTCAGTCACATTAGCAGACTCTGTAGACTTTGGTAAGATCTTGAACGACGTTTTGATTCCAGAGGCTCTCAATAACGACATGATCGAAACAAAGATCATCAAAAGAAGAGTGTGCCATATCGTTGGGGATTGGATAACTGTTTCTGGAGAAGCTGCATCAGACGATTCTAAAACTGAGATTAACAAGTTACTTTTAAACATGCTTAACCCTACAAACCCAATCAACGATATAGTCGTAAGAATGTCTGCATTAAAAACAATCAAAATTGTCGTTGATGATTGGTCATTCAACAAGAACCGATTTGCTGCATATCTGTTAGAATTTATTGAGCTCTTGATTGGGCTTCTCTCTAACCTTACTTTGGTTGAATCTAAAATGTTTCTTATTAAGACATTGTCATCAATTATTGACAAGTGCAGACCGTTGATTGACCTGCAAACGTTTATGAAGATCTTGGCGATCATTCCAGATCACTTGAAAGGATCCACGGATGATCCTATTTTGTTGAACTCGTTAATGCGTTTGCTCAAATCTTTGATTGCAGGATTGAACTCGGATTCGACTAGCGCACATGAGATTGTAATACCTTTAATAAGAAACTGTTGCACTGAAACATCAGAGCATTTCACTTTGTTACTGGAGGATGGGTTCGAGTTATGGCATTCCCTTTTAGTTTACTGCCCTGAGCTGGCACCACGTTTGCAAGAAATAATCCTGTTATTCGAGATCTTGCCTCTGGCATTGTCAAACCTGACTGAAATCTTGCCTACGATTTTATCATTGTTTAGAAGTTATGCATTACTTGCACCGGGTTTGTTTACGGACTTTGGCAATGAAGATAGCCCTGTTTCAGAGTGCTTTACAATGATTTCTAGATACTTGAATACAATGAGAGACGATTCTTATGATATCTTGATTGCATCGTTAGATATATTATTCTTGGTGCACTCTCAGAATGAAGGGTTCATCAACAGTTTATTACGGACAGGAAGGTTCTTTCAGTCTGTATTTGCATACATATTCAACGATAACCAGAGCATCCCACAAGTGAACAAACTTTTGCTTGTGATGTCTCGTTTGGCATACAGATCACCTGAGCTTTTCACTGCAGTGGCGGTGAACTTAAGCTTGGATTTCCAAAAGCTCATTGGAATCTGGTTAGAGTACTTTAAACGGAATGGAAACCCAAGGAACAAGAAGATCAACTTGTTAGGTCTTATCAGTTTAGTAGGATTACATGCAACGACGTTCCCAGAGTTTTTCAACCAAACAGTTAAAGCCACATTTCTATTCTTAGAGGAGGTATCTGAAACAAGTAACGGGTCTAGCGAGGCGTATGCACAGGACTACACTTATGAAGAGATAGATGACTATTCTTACTTGGACAAAGATATCAAACCACACGGAGAAAAGATACGTTACGAACAAGTTCTTGAGATGTACGACCCAGTTTACAAAGTAAACTTACTTGAAAACATGAAACAAAGATTGGCAGAGTTGAAAAATAGAGTGGGAGATGCTGAGTTTGAGCAATTGTTGGCTCAAAATGAGCAGTATACTATTGAAAAGCTTCAACAATTGCTTTCCTAAGGAATTTAGAAGGTCCCACTAAGTGGTGTGAAGTAGAATAGAATATAAACAGAATGATTGAGGAAATGTAAGGAACTTATGTAGATTTGAAGCCATTGAATGAGAAGGATACTAGATTGGTAGAATTGTAGATATGTGCAATGAATGCCTTAGGATTGATAAGTGATCAGGGGACTGATGAGATACCGAACTAAACTAAATTACAGTTCTTCGAGTAGTCTTGCTTATTCTTGAGTGTACCTCTCCGAGTGAAGGTCAATTCCTTGATTACACCGGAGCAATTACATAGGTACTTTATGAATACACCAACAGTAGATGATACACCAGCGAGACAAAACAATAAACGTGAATTTTTAGATAGTGGTTATTAATTGAATTTATCTTCTACAATCACAACAACCTACTCGTTCATTGAACTAATAAAGACTCTTAAACTTGTCATGTCTTACTACACTGACCCAACACTTTAACTCTAGGCATGGCAAACCAAAACCTAGCTACCTCCTTTACAATACACTATACTATACTACGGAGTAAATTATTCACATTACTGTCACACACCCCTCACTCTACCACACTCTCTACCACTCACTCCTCCACTTACTCCTCCTCTTCCTCCTCCTCCTCCTCCTTCACATCTACGCTCACACATTTGCTAAGCTCTTTCATACACTCCTACAAATTCAAGTGGCGACAAAAAATCAAACTCACCATAAACCAAACCAACGCATCATGTTTAGAAACAACTACGACAACGATTCCGTGACGTATTCACCTACCGGTAGGTTGTTCCAGGTGGAGTACGCGTTGGAGGCGATCAAACAAGGAAGTGCAGCTGTTGGTGTAGTTTCCAAGAGTGACATTGTTCTTGTAGCATTGAAGCGTAATGCAGAGGAGTTGGGATCTTACCAAAAGAAGATTATCAAGGTGGACGACCATATGGGGATTGCTTTGGCAGGATTGGCACCTGATGCTCGTGTCTTGTCCAATTACTTGAGGAAACAAGCAATGTCGTCTAAGATGATTTTCAGCAGACCTTTGCTGACATCCAAGGCCGTCTTGTCCATTGCCGACAAGGCACAAGA
Source organism: Kodamaea hsintzibuensis (nom. inval.) (assembly GCA_030568835.1). NCBI lineage: Eukaryota > Fungi > Ascomycota > Pichiomycetes > Serinales > Debaryomycetaceae > Kodamaea > Kodamaea hsintzibuensis (nom. inval.). Next base: position 198,260 of record JAJMJA010000019.1, read on the forward strand.
AAACACACAATCGTATGGATCCAGACCATATGGTGTTGGTCTTTTAATTGCCGGATACGATGAAACAGGCCCACACTTGTACGAGTTCCAGCCTTCGGGGTCGGTGTTGGAGTACTTTGGTGCTGCGATCGGTGCCAGATCACAAGCTGCAAGAACCTACTTGGAAAGAAACTTGGATGCTATCCGTGATTCACAGAACGTAGAGGAGCTTGTTGTACACGGGTTGAACGCATTGAGGGACACATTGTCACAAGATGTCGAATTGACCTTCAAAAACACCTCGGTAAGTGTTGTTGGTAAAGACAAGAACTTCACACTCTATGATGACGAAGAAGTACAGCAATGGTTGGACAAATTGGACTCTGTGTCTAATGCTAGAAATGATGACGATGATGCTGATGATGAAGCTGCTGCTGAAACCGAAGGCCAAACCGAAGGCCTGGCTGAAGCTGAAGGCGAGACCAATGATGATAGAATGGAAACAGATTGAGCAGAATAAAAGTGTCTGATATTTCAAATTGTAGTTGGGTTTTATTGTAGTGAGGATGATTGAGCTTGATTGAGTTTGATTGTTTCGATTGAGTTTGTAGAGTATTGGTTATGGATGAGTAGGATTTGAGTAAACGTAGGATAATCATGAAGTATGCTGAGGCGAATTATTTGAAATAACTAAAAGCGAGAAACTGTGAAGGGAATATGAGGTAACCGAGTGGGACTGGGGAGCTTTGCAACTGGATTCTGGGGTAAAAAGTGATTACTTCCTGAGCTATAACTTATCCTTTTGAAGCTAATCAAAATATCTTTCACAGGTTAAAGGTTTCAATCAAAATGACTTCGAAGTTGATTAAAGTCAATTTAGGGAGAGTTTAACAGGAAGAAATTCGCAACTTAGATCATCAGTAGCATCATTCCAGAAGATTATTGACACTTTTCAGATTAGTTTGGTATTTTCTATAAAACCTTTTCAACACGCTGAAGAATCGAATAGTACCTACTTGGCTTGACACAGCTGTTGTTCCCGGTTATACTAGAAATCAATGCAGACTCTCAATTCAATGTTCTCCAGTTCTTGTAGGTTTCGTTGAAGAAAATGCAAAATGGGAACTTCCCTTTTTTCTTAATTTTGCAGCCAGTGTAATCAAGAGAAGTACGATGATATTGCTCTCACTACTCTTATAATTTATAAGTCATACCAGACTTGGTCTTATAGGTTTTCACTATCATAATGTTGAGTATTCCGAGTTTCAGACTTCTATTTTGAGTAGTCTTTGATGAGTAAACTTGCTGTTCAAAATATGCTGTTCAAGTTGAGTAGCTGGAGGAGCTATTGAGTGGATACTCTCTTCTAGAAGCTATGGCCAGTTAAATTAAAAGGTATGATGATGTGCTATGTTTTCTGAGCGTCTTTTCATAAACAAACTGCTTTCCTTTCTATCTTCCTTATCCTTCTCTCGTTAAAACCCAACTAAAGGTAATACCTTAAAAACATAGAGTGAACAGATTAGTTTATCAATAAGATGCACAAGGTATTGAGAACGGTGATATTCTAACTACTAAAGCAAAAGCTATCCAAGCGGTATTCATTTAATTCATTTTTGGTGGTGATTATTTAGTAGCTTTTTTTAAAAATATCAAAGGAATTGTTGAATACCAAATAAAACCATTCCTCTGGCACCTTCAACAACCTATAAAGAACTATACACATCTACCACAATGAGAGCAACCTTGTTTACGAAGTCAATTAAATGTAAACCAGGCAATGCTTTCACCCAAAGAAACTAGAACATCATTACGTTTATCATTTTGGATCACATTTAACGAACAGCCTCAAATTTCACTGAGTTAAAATGAACAAACCAATCTGAATGTTAAGCTGTAGCAACCAGCCGCTGTCAGCATAACCAACATATGACTATGTTTCAGACTCTACAATACAATTAATGCTATGATGTTTTATCCACTTGCTCTTGACAGTGTCACCACACCATTAGAATATGAAATTGCTGCAAACCAAAAATGATCACCAAATAATTTCAAATAATTCTAGATTCGAATTTGAAAAGTTACAGGGCCAAACAGGAAGAAGCCATTGAAAATATTAAAGTGATATACAAATTTCAACGTGGTAATGACCCACAAAATAGCTAAAATACTACTCGAGAAACATTAGTACACATGATCTCATAACTATCAACCTTCACCTTGATCTTGAGCCCTGTTAAAATACGGCTTTAGTTTCCTCATTTCGACATTTTTACCTCAAGGATGTCCACAAAAAAATGACAGAGAGGCTGAGATTCGGTAAAGTAACTCGGTAAAGCCTGACAAATTAGGTAGGATACAACATTAAACTAGCCACTGGACAATGTAGACCACGATTTAATCTTTCTATGAATATGTATCAAGAATAAGGCTTCTATTATAATTTAATAATTAAACTTTTATTGATACTGGTAAGAATCATTGCAGATGATGTTTTTATCACTTTGAGCTCTTTACATTAATAGACGCTTAATATTCTAGTGTATTAGAAGGACGAAAACTGACTCTGAGAATATAGATGAATCAATTTAAAGAGGCTCATGCTAGTAAGAGAATCAATCATTCAGTTCTATTACCCCAACTTTTACTGTAAATGATTCTTTCCACACGTTTCCCGCAGCTTATCACCTTCTCCACAGTAAATATGGGCTCTCAATCTTTAGAACTTCCCAAAAGGGCTGAGTGGTGTAAAATAATGGCACGGCTAGGTTAAGTTCCCATGAGTACCTAGTCACTGTAACGAACGGCGAATGACTGATTTGGGTCTGGAGAGAGAAGGATCCATCTGGGGCTTAGGATTTGGACAAGGTGACGTACGTGCATATTCAATTTACGAGAACCCTTTCTTAAGGAACCAGTTTGGTTGCAACTCCAAATCGATTCTACTACTTAAGCAAGAAGATTCCATGATAATTTTGAAAGGACAGATATGAAGCTTTCTATTTTACTTACAATTACAACTCTTGCTCTTGGAGCATTTATTTCTTTGGATTCTGAAGATCCTAACACAAGTCTTGGGGAATCTAATGGAATCTTGCACCATGGATTGTCCACCAAAGAATCAGCTGTGGACAGTGAAACAGATGTTGTTTTAGATAATGGCGAAGAAAGCTTGGATTTGATAAAGAGAAAAGGTGGTGGTGGAGGTCACAGCAGTGGAGGTCACAGTAGCGGAAGCAGCAGTGGTGGTCACAGTAGTGGTAGCTCAGGATCAAGTGGTACTAAAGGTGGTTCAGGGAGCTCTAGTGGCTCAGGAAGTTCTAGTGGCTCAGGAAGTTCCAGTGGGTCGTCTGGTAACAGCGGAAGTCCTCCAGCATACAGTCCAGGTACTGCTCCTCCGCCATATTCTGGATCAGGATCAGGATCAAGTGGATCAAGTGGATCTAGTGGATCTAGTGGATCAAGTGGTTCCAGTGGATCAAGTAGTGGTTCAGGTATAGGTGGTGCCGTAGCAGGAGGTGCAGCAGGAGGTGCAGTTGGTGGATACGTGGGTGCCCATGGATCTGGTAGTGGGAGTACCGGTACCCATGGAGGTAGTGGCAACAGAACAACTACATCAACTTCGAAAACCCATTCTGCTGCTGCTGCTACCAGCGTACCGAAAATCAATCTGGTATTGGTTTTCCCAATTGCAGTTGTTGCATTATTGTATTAATCTCTTTCATTCGGTATCAGAGTTATTTGTTTATTTACTATACATTAAACCAACATCACAACCCTGTAGCATATACTTCAGTACTCAAGAATTCAAATCTATAGAGGGTCTAAAAATCATCGTCGTAAATATCCAAGACCAGAGCTTAATCTTGCCCAGATTTAGAGTATGGCTTAGTATAAAGACCAGACTTTTTTAGGAAATTGTACCTGCAAGATTTTTCTTAGCAACGTTGGCTGCAAAATGGTTCCATAAGTAGGCTTGTGCATTGAACTTTCAAGCAAATCAAGAGAATTAAATTGACACTTGATGAGATGTATTATCAAAAGAGCCGCTGAATCCTTTACCTTTCCAGGTATTACTCTAAAACATGGCCATGGTTACAAGCACCAATAATTTGCAATTTCCACCCTGCCTACAATTTGAACATCATGAAAACAACCATGAATGAAGTGACAATGATATCACAGCCTTAAGGGTAGATAATACACATCATTAAGATCAAAACTAAGTGGACGGAGGGTAACAGAGTAAGTTTTCCGCACAAGTAGTGACGAGAGGCGGAGAATCGAAGGTTACAAATGATAGAGAGGCGAAGCTGATTTTTCCTAATTCGGACATTCAGATGACATAATAAACCTTATAGGTGAAATAAATGATACTCGTATCTTCACAATACTGTTAATATAAGTGGTTAGAAGATTAGATCAACATATATAAAGAGCAAGGGAACTCTTAGAGGTGTAATAATTAATTAACAATCAATAAATCATGAAACTTACAACTATACTTATACTATCTCAGATTGCACTTGGTGCGATTATTCCTGTTAGTAATGGAGATGCGTCCATTGGAGAAGCTTTAGTTTTTGATAAAGAGTCCAATTTGGAGACTGCTTTGGTTTCTCAGGACAGTAATGAAGAAGACTTACCAGTTGAAGACTTACAAGTTGAAGCCACTGAAGAAGAAGAAACAATTCCATCAGCTGAACAGCTAATTGTCAATGCATTAGAATTTGGGCAATCTGAAGATTTGATGAAGAGAAAAGGTGGTGGTGGTGGAGGTCATGGAGGAGGAGGTGGTCATAGTAGTGGTGGTTCATCTGGAAGTTCAGGATCCAGTGGCTCCAGTGGATCAAGTGGTTCCAGTGGTGCTAAAGGTGGCTCTGGAAGTTCGAGTGGGTCATCTGGTAACAGTGGAAGTCCCCCACCGTACAGTCCAGGTACTGCTCCTCCGCCATATTCTGGATCTGGATCTGGATCAAGTGGATCTAGTGGGTCTAGTGGATCTACTGGAAATACTGGTTCCACAGGTAATACTGGTTCCACAGGAAATACTGGGTCTACAGGAAATACTGGATCCAGTGGAACAAGTAGTGGCTCAGGTTCTGGTGGTGCCATTGTTGGTGGTGCTGCTGCAGGAGCTGTCGCAGGTGGTGTAATTGCATCTGGAGGTCACCACGGAGGCTCTGCTGGTCACAACAAAACTAATACTTCTAAATCCCATAAAGGTGCTGCTGCTGTAACCATTCCAAAATCTAATCTTGCATTAATCATTCCAGTTGCAGTTGCTGCTTTGTTAATTTAAACGTTTAATGAACTTGAGTTTATCCCTAAAGTTTTAATAATTATCTACTTTATTTATATCTATTAGCATTTATTGGACCATGTAGATTTCATCATTGTTTACTTAGTATACATTGTACAATTCAAGTGTTATTGAACGGTGTTGCTCTATTCGAGACTATATACATGATTAAACTAGTTTAATTTCCCCTTTCTCTGTGTCTCTGCAACTCGTTTGATAGCAGCCATACATACCTCTTGCATGGTATTCAACTCTTGATTGAGAGTATTTGGATCGTGTAACTTTTCATTGGACCTAATATCTGCGATCTTACTTCTGATACTCTCGCATCTTGCTTGTATATCGTTCTTCTCTTCTTCACTCATCAACAGTCCAAACTGATTGACTGCATTGTCCGTGTCTGTACATAATATCTCTGCACGCAGGGCATGCTCATAGTATTGTTTCAATTGCTCGTCCCTCTGTTTATTCGCAGTACTTTCCTTGATCATTCTTTCAATCTCTTCAGCAGAAAGACCTGTTTCGGCAGAAACTTGGATTGAAACTGGCTCCAGTTGTTGAGGGAAGTCCAGTGGGTACTTAGTTTTGTCAACAGCACTCACATTGATAATTCCATCTGCATCGATGGCAAAATTAACGGCAATTTGAGCAGATCCTTTAGGTCCAGGAGGAATGTTCCCCAATTTGAAGTTCCCAATTAACTTATTATCTTGTACTAAAGTTCTTTCACCTTGGAATACTCTGATTTCAACGCCTGTTTGTCCGTCAACAGCAGTAGAGAAGAATTGCTCTCTTTTAACAGGAACAGGTGAGTTTCTTGGAATCAATGGGCTGAAAATCCCACCATATGTCTCAATTCCTAATGATAATGGTGTCACGTCTAATAATAAAACGTCTTGGATTTGTCCCAGTAACACAGCACCTTGGATCGCAGCACCTAAAGCAACAGCTTCATCAGGGTTTACGGCAGTACTTGGTTCTTTTCCAAACAATTCTCCCACAATCTTACGAAGCTTAGGCATTCTAGTCATCCCACCAACAAGTAATACTTGGTCAATGTCTCCCATTTTGAGTTCTGCATCTCTCACACATCTCTTGACAGGATCGATAGTTTTCTCAAGTAAATGAAGCGACATGTTATCCAACTCATCTTCAGTCAATTTTAACAGCAAGTGGACATTTTCTGTTATAAAAGGTAATTCTATCGTGGTTTCTTTAACATGCGACAACTCAATCTTACATTTCTCTGCTGCTTCTTTGATTCTTTGTACTGCAGTGACATTGTCCAGTAAATCCAATCCATTATTTTGTTGTCTGATGACATTTAAAATGTAATTCAAGAGAAGGTTATCAAAGTCTTCTCCTCCCAAGTGTGTGTTCCCGTTGGTTGCTCGTACTTCGAATACTCCATCTTCTATGTCCAAGATTGATATATCGAAAGTTCCACCACCCAAGTCAAATACAGCAATTACTCCGTCTCCACCCTTCTTATCTATTCCATAAGCCAATGCAGCAGCTGTAGGTTCATTAACTACACGTAAGATCTCGAGGCCTGCTAATTTTCCAGCTCCTTTGGTTGCTTGACGTTGTGCATCATTGAAGTATGCTGGAACAGTTACCACGGCATGTTTTATAGGTTCGTTCAAGTGAGATTCTGCAACATGTTTCAACTTCTCTAATATAGCAGAACTGACTTCCAGGGGCAGTAAAGTATTTCCATATGATGTAGCCAACCATGCATCACCATTAGTATTAGGTACTACCAGATAAGGAATACCAGGTAAATCTTTCTGGACTTCAGTATCCGTGAACTTTCTACCTATAAGTCTTTTTGTTGCAAAGAATGTATTGGAAGGATTAATCACAGCTTGTCTTTTAGCTTGTACACCCACCAATGGCGTTTTCGTTCCATCTGAAAAGGCGACTATAGAAGGTGTTGTTCTTGCACCCTCTTCATTCTCAAGTATTTGCGATTCGTTATTACGAACAATAGCAACGGCAGAATTGGTAGTACCAAGATCTATACCGATAACAGAAGTATGCTTCAACCTTCTAGGTATACGTAAAGCAGTCCGAAACATTTGAGAAGTGATCTGTCTAAGGGAGTTTTTAAAAAAAGATTAAGGTTGCGATCTGAGGTCCATTTTCTCCACAAATGGAGCGATGATCGGGATTATTAAGCAGAGATGTAGGATGATGTAAGAGGTAGGTAGGGGTAAAGGTAGAAGGGTTATTGGAGGGTAGTGTAGTAGAAGATCAATGGGTGGGTAGTGATGTTGATGGTGAAAGTGATGGTGAGAATAGATTGTCATTTCAACAATGCTCTTTGTAGTGTAAAGTGGAGGTACACCATTGGAGATCTTGATTGATAAGTAACTTAAGAGAAGGATATTTCTTGGGTTCTTGGATTGATTAATAAGAGTATTGCATAGAGTAATGAGTGTATATTACGTACAGTGAGAGTGATTGATAGAGTAATGTGAAACTGTTCTCTAACAAGTTGGTAGTGCTTGATAATAGTGCTTCCATAGTTACATTTACAATCATTATACTTGTGGATATGATACGTTCAATTTAAATGAATTCATGTTAATGCTTACATAGTCATTGTTGTCTATTGTGGAGATACCCCACTAATTATTCCATTAAGACTAATATACTTTGTGTGATTGCAATTGCAACTGAAGTACTGTGACACTTCGAGGAATGTCCACAATTCACTAGATTACCTTACTGGTAAACGTTTTCATTATTTTCCAGAGGAAGTCACATCCCTTTTTATCTTCAAATCATCTCCTCATTACCTTCACTCATTTCTTGTACTTGATTAGTCCTCACTATTAACTTCTCCCTTTCCGGGTCATACCCACTAAATACCATTCCCAATACCCCAAGATCAAAATACTCCAAGTCTTCCAATTTCAATGGAACCAATTGAACATTCTTTGCATTATAATTATCAATGCTCTTTTTACTAGTAAGTGTAGTATAATAAGTCTGATCATCCATCAGCCTTTCCTTCACAATTATTCCTGTTGTTCTAGAACGTGGATGATAAACCATACTACCGCAGACTGAGTTTTCTTGATGATTCTCAAAGTCACTCAAGTTATTTTCAATATACCCTGGGAAATGTATCAAATTCAGAGCTTCAAATGGATTAGATGAGTCTGGGTCAACCTCTTCATCCTCGCCCCGCAAAGATCGTATAGTACTTTTCAAGAACTCAAACTCGTATAATGATATGCACTGTGTATTCAGTGTCACTGTTGTTTCCATTATTAATGAAACAGAGTTGATTCTCTGGCCGACAATCATGTCTAATAAATATTCGCATCCAATTGGCCTCGTCAATCCAGTTATAAACTCCTCATCATAATTGTGTTCGTGATGCAAAAATCGATAAAGTTCCTTGTACAGAAATGCCTGAAAGCTGTACTTCAATCGAGTTGGGTTGAAATTGATAAGCACATAGTGCGTACCTATTTTGAGAAAGTTCTTACATACTTCAAACACCTGTGAGACCACTTTGTTTGCAACTTTCACTGTAAATTGTGAAAAGAATTCAAACAAGCAATGCTTCAATATGGCCATAATCACAATTGGATGTCCTTTACTGAGTCCAGAGTACACTCGTACTATACTGAAATCTTCAATAAAGGTATCTGAGAACATGTTGAGGTTAACATGTGGTGTTATTTTTCGTGGTTGAGGTAATTGTTTCAACACTATTCCTATACTCCTTGCAATACATTTAATGTATGCTTGAACACTCTCAAAATGAAGAATAATCTTAGATGAAGTTCCTTGTTCTATATTACAACCAGGTTGGTTATTTAAAAACTTCAAAAAGATCTGTTCATGAAGTACTTGTTGTACTTTGGATTGGACTTTGGCTCTATTTGCCATCAATATATGGAAAGAACGATCAAAAAGACTAATATCGAACCAGAACCTTTCTTGATCAGGATTAGGATTCTTTAAACGTTCTATTCCTAATCGATAATTATACCCCACTATCAAATTACTCAATATACTCTGTTTCTCAAAATCATACTTGTTTTGAATCTGTATCATGTTGACAATTATCGGTATGTAATCAGGATTTCTATAGTAATTCAAACAATGCAGTAGGTTAGCTGATTCTTGTGTTAATTCTACCAGTTTCCCCAACATCTGTAAACATCGTACACGGTAATCAATAACATGAGACGATATTGAATATTGATCTAATATCTTTCCCCATCTTGACTGGTAAATGTGTTTCCACAAATATGAGCAATTGATCAAAGTCAGCCTCAAACTACTACTTGTATTTGAAAGCAGAATAACCGATTCCAAGCTTAGAGAGCCGATGATGATAACGTTAACGAGAACATCCAACGGCAACTCACTCAAACTCATGTACTTTAATGGGATCTTCCTTTTTCACTGACTTAATTGTATGTCACCCTCTACTAAAGGGCGAAAACATCAAATTCTTTTGAAAAATTAAAGAATCATCATTTCAAAAGATGGGGAAGAGAAAGAGTGATAGTTCCGGAGGAAAGAATAAGAAGTTCAAGGCTGGAAGTCCAGTAGGGTTTATTGATCCAAATACTTCTGGAATATATGCTACATGTAATAGAGGAAAAGAACAACAGTGTCGTAAAGAGTTGATGAATCTCTTTAGTGAAAAAATTGAAGAGTATTTTGACTTAAATGACAATGCAGATGATAGTGATGATGATGAGAACCTTTCTATTGAAGATCAGATTAAAAAAGAGGTTGGTGAGATTAAGGAACCTAAAAATAAGGAATTCTTGAAATCTATTGATCTTGGATGTGAATGTTTGGTATTTATCAAGACTAGAAAACCTATTGATCCTGAGGTATTGGTACAAAGATTATGTGCTGAGAGTATGAAGACCAAGGTAAAAACTACTAGATATACACAAAGGTTGACTCCTGTGAAGTTTTCAGTTTCTCCAAGTATTGAAGAGTTGAAGAAATTGTCTGCAAGAGTAATGGAACCTCACTTGCATCAAGAAAATCAAGTACCTCTCAAGTACGCTATACAAATCTCAAAACGTAACTTCAATGCTCTAGAAAAGGATGTGATGATCAAAACTATTGCAGAATGTGTGGGAAGAGACCATGGACATCTGGTAGACTTGAAAGCTTACGATAGGTTGATCATGGTGGAATGTTATAAGAGTAACGTAGGAATGAGTATAGTAAGTGATTACTTGGCTATGGAGAAATTCAACTTACAACAGATATTTGAAAAGCATACATTCGATGATAAGGGAAAGACTGAAGAGAAGAAGAATCAGAATAAGAATGAGAAGAAAGAAGAAGTAGTAGAAGAAGTAAAAGAGGAGCAGAAGGTTGAGGCATAAAGACTAGTCTACCAAGTTAAAATTCCCAAAATAATATTAATTTTAATTATATAGAGTTGATTTTCTAAGAACGTAATCAAAAGTTGGTTTATTTACTTGTTGATGGATGTAAGTATTCGCTATCACGGTGCTTGAGTTACCCCAAGATCTCTTTGAATCCCACTGATTCTTTCCAATCGATCCAGTCAATTTCCCTATTCGGTATTAATCCCATAACATAAATCTTATATACACCGACACTCAAGTTCAACAATTGGCAGATCACGTATACAAACTTACTTAAAAGGATCTCGTTAGAGTTTCTCTCAGTTTGTAAGTTTCTGAAGATGGTGTTTGTTTCTGTGAAGATGGCTTTGATTGGATTCATGAGTAACATAAATGTCATGGTCATAGGGATAATTTGTAACGAATTACCAGACATGTAACTCATTATCAAAGTCATTGGTAAGGATTTAGCAGGACCAGTAGCAATTTCCCAAGCCTTTTTTGTTTTCAATGCATCAAGTTCAGCTTCATCATGTTTATGTGCAACAGCTTGTGGTTTGGAAGTTTTAGACTTGGATGTCGAATCACGAGTATATCCAGGTGGTGTAGATAATGCAGCCTTGAATGTTTTAGGATTGTAAACAACCTCTGGGTTTAATAATTCAGAGTAATCAGCCATCGTTCTTGTTTCTATATCACACTTATTAACAACACCAAATACCTTCTTTATCACTAACTAATTCTCCACTATTTTTTTGTTGGTATAAATTAATTGGCCACGACATTCTTGATAATGTCTATTAAAGGTATGTAGTGGTGGATGTAGAGATAAAGGTAGATTAAAGTTGTGATTGATTGATCGATTAACTTTATGTTAAACATGATAAGTATACATATCTAACGTCTTCAAGAATTCCGATGGTTACTAGATAAAATAACTTACCCTCTGTCAGACTCACTAACTACTGAGCCACTAATGTCGCCATTCCGTCCCGTGACCATTAAGAAATCTCGAAGATCGGTAATATAAGGGCAACCAGCAAGTTGAATAAGTCAATTAACACAACATGAACAGTACCTTCAAAGGCAACCCATTGAATAAGATCATTGGTCTTTCGATCATACTCTCTATGGGATTCCTTTTGGTTATCCTTGCTGGGATTTACGGGAACTGGTTCCCTATAATCATTGGTATAATATTTGGGTTGGCTTATATTCCTATCATTGTTACTAGTGCGATATCTAGTTCTGGGGATTATGAGTATAACTTTGATTCTACAGCAGCAACTTCTTCAGATGTGCTTAAAGAGTTTGGTCTTTTCAGCTCAGCATTTCTCTTGACTACAGGGTTCGGCTTGCCAATCTTATTACACCACTCTAAAATCCTCACACTGACGGCTATGGTGTTGACCATTGTCGGAGGAACGTTGATATTTGGAACGGTAGTAACATTCAGTCACTTTTTTGATGAACAGGAGGAAGAATCGCTCGATGATTTGGGCGGTGGTGTCATATAGTTTAATTCAGAGACCTTTTCCTTCATTATGAAGGTGAATCAGATAGATATTTGTAGTGAGAGAACATGTATTCTCAATTATTCTACTCAAGAGAGTACTAAGGTAGGTTTTAAAATAGAACAATTGAGCTGACTAAACTGTTGGATTCCCTATAGTTCTTTATATTAATACATAAATGCTTCAATGTCAATTGATTGAAATAAGTAGTAGACAGTTAAATTATGACCAATTCAATTGACTTCCAATTCTACAAATCGAAGTTGAGATTCGACATATAATGATATTACTACTTCAAATATACCTCTAACAACACTCTCAATCGTCTCACTCTTATACTTCCCGTCCCTTACCCTCTCTTCAACTCACCCACACACTAATCTCATTACACTCAAAATTACACACACCCACAAAAACTCAGTAATTTCCAGCACTCTCAAATTATTTCCCTTTACCAAAAATTTCAACCACATTCAAGACCAAAACCAAACAAAGATGACCAAAGAGGAACGTGAAGTGATCCAAGACTTTCAGTTGGACGAGAAGATAGCTAACGAAGAGTTTAAAATATGGAAAAAGACTGTTCCTTTACTCTATGATACTATCAGAAGTTATGCCTTGGACTACCCTTCATTGGTATTTAGTTGGTTACCAGAGTCGAAGTTATCAGATAATAAGAATTCTGTTACTTTACAGTATTTGATTGGAACTAATACCACTGATTCGGTTGAAAACTATTTGAAATTGGGATCTGTCGATTTGCCGGCTACTTTATCTCCTGACACTGGTGTTACATCGTCCAAGCAAGACCAGGACAATTCTAGTTTCAAGGTATTGTCGACCTGGAAAGTAGCCAGTGAAGTTAACAAACTGAAGGTGTCACCTAACAAACTGGGTGTGATCACCTTCAACAATGACGGAGGTCTCTATTATTACCCTATATCTGCCTCTGGAAGTGTACCTGGTGACGCACATAGTAAAGAATTCAAGTACCATAAACAAGGAGGCGACGCCATTGAATGGATACTGGAATCGACTTTTTTATCTGGAGCAAAAGACTCGGAAATAGCGTTATGGGACATCCAACAACTGGAACCACAAGTTGTTTTCAAATCACATGGAGGTGCCATCAACGATTTATCGGCAAACTCTTTGAGCCCTCAACTCTTCGGTTCTGTTTCCGATGATAGATTTACACACTTTTATGACAGCAGAGATACACAAACAACTACTCCTGTCATAAAATTCGAGAACAAGCACATCCAGAACGCGATTGCTTTTCATCCTAACGTAGAGACTTTGTATGTCACTGCTGGTAAAGATAACTTAGTTAGCTTGTACGATCTCAGAAACCACACAACTCCGATCCGGAAATTCTACGGCCACTCCGAAAGCGTTACTGGCTTGAAATGGGACGTCACAGACCCTGAATCGATAGTATCTTGGGGATTAGACAAGAGAGTAATAGTCTGGGATTTGGGTAACTTGAACCAAGAGTTCGCCTACCCGATCAATGGAGAAGAAAACACAAGACGTAAAGCATCGAATAAAGTGGATCCTTGCCTTAAATTCATTCATGCCGGCCATACGAATAGAATTAACGATGTTGATATTCACCCTACTTTGCCAAACCTATTTGCTACTGTGGGTGAGGATAGCTTAGTTGAGATCTGGAAACCAAAGACTTTGGTAGGTGTGGAGAATGAGGATGAAGCTGAAGATGAAGCAATGGAGGAGTAAAAAGAGTACGCTCCTAATGCTCAAATATTTTAGACTTTTAAACCACCTAACTGTAACCTCACAAGCAAAATCCAGCAGCAATTTCTCGCAATTATTGAGCCTCTGGAACTTGAAAGCCCCTGTTGAGTCAATGTTATTAATGTAATGATCAACGCCTAATTTGTGTTCAACTTACCGCATAACTAATATTAAAGCTAAGCTTCAAGTACCACGGTATGTACACTCAAACCTCAATTGTGAATTTTGCGTAGGAAACTAAGTGATTTAGGTTGGCTTAGAACAGATGAATGCTAGTGAATTTACAAGGCTAAATACTGGCTAATCCAAGAAAAGTTTAATGTGTATAATTATTAAAACAACGAGATCGATTTTACAATCTTACACTTGCTATTCCAACTTGATAAACTAGATTTCTATACTCTAAGAGCAACTTAAAGATTTCCTGTAAGTAAATACATACTCCTCTGCATTCAACAACAGATACCTAACTTAAAATAAGGGTAATCAATACATAATTCGCAAGAGATTTTTACTTATGTATGGCTGCAAATTTTTAAGCTTTTCTTCTTGTGCTTCAATTTCGTCAAAACTTTCAGAATCCTCTTGCAGTTTCATTGAATAGTAGACGATTCTGGATATTTGGTTACAATTGATCTTTAAATCACCGCACATCTTGACGATACATTCCCAGTGCATATCGTCATTATCTACTAGATCTATCATCTTGAGATTAATCCCTCCTTTAATGTTTTCAATAGTCTCTATATTATTTCCACTTAATCCTAAGCACATCAACGATTCCGGAAGTACCAAAGGCTCGTTTTCTAGAAGTATTCCAAGATCATTGTAGTTCAAACTCAATTCTTCTAGTTTCGATAATCTAGTTAAGTCCCCGTTTATTTTGGATATCTCAGAGTATAGTATACTCAAGCTCTTGATAGAGGAGGGGAAAACATTCCAGTTAAGTTCCTGTATTTGTACAAAGTCAAGCGAAACCATAGATAGATTCAGGCAATCATTAAATCTTAGATCAATTGATAATCTATTTGAGTCCGAAGTGAGTTGAAAGGTTTTAAGATTAGGGAAGTTTAACTTTATTGGTTGGGAAACCAGAGTGGAGTCTTGGTGTAGTACAACAGTTTCTATGGTTGGTGGAAGTCTCCTTTCAAAAAACTCATGAATATTGTCATTGTTTGAAGTGTACTTGATCACACTCTTTAGTCCCAAGGGAAGAGTATAATCGGATATGTTCACAGAAGACATGTTCAATATTTCTAGTGAATCAGGTAAAACGAAACAGCTTTCTCCATCGATTTGGTTACGCAGAAAGTCTATTCTCTTTAAGTTAACAAGATGCTTTCCATCAAACTCATGAATAGCTGCAGCGTAAAAGTCTATACTTTTCAAACTCCTTGGGAAATCAGACGATGATACCTTGCTGCTTATATCAAAGTTGTTTTGAGATAAGTTCAAGAACTCTAGCTTGTTCAACTCACCCAAATTGCTGCCATTGAGGCTGCTAAGGACGTTATTTGAAAGATCTAGTACAGAAAGCAGCGGTGGCCAAATAACATTGTTGACGTGCCCAAGGCCTATATCCGAAAGTGCTATCCAAACTATCGATTTTGGCAACGAAAGATGTTCCAATGAACATAGAAGATGAGTCTTTCTTATTAAAAGAACCTTTAAGGTTGAGGGGAGCTCCAATCTGTCAATGACTATACCAGGATTTTCCGAAAGCTCGAGTACAGACAAATTTGGTGGAAGATGGAAAGATTTGTCAAACGTCAACGGATCAGAGTCTTGAGACATAGAAGAAGGATTTCCAAGCCATTTGATAGTGAGCAGTTTCAAGCTTTCAGGGAACTCAAAGAGACAGACATTTGGTGATGAAAGTAATGAAAAGGATCTTAAGCATTTTAATTGCAGTAATCCTTCCAAATTAACAAGATTACGAAACCGACTTATGACTAACTTTTCCAAAGAGCTTGGGAGAAGAGTCTCACTAATGCTGGTCGTTTTAAGGTTTGAAAGCTTGAGTTCTTTTAAAGATGTAAGTGCTGATAAGTCCACATTTGAAGAACCTGTATGTCTTCCAAAATGTAAAGAACGTAATAAAGGTAAGTTCAATTTTAAACCTGAAGTTGATATTATCAAGCTTTCGACTCTGAGCTTCTCAAGTCTAGGTGGAATGTTACTTAATGTAGAAGAATTCGAGATCCCCAATAACCGTAAGGAAGTCAAGTTTTGCAATTGTTGTACTGGCTTCTCGAAGAAATAAAGGTCAGCAGGTTTAGTTTTAGTTGAGCCTAGTCGAATGTAGAGTTCTTTCAAGGATTTTGGGAATTCGAAGGTGTCTCCATTCCATTGTTGGTATGTTGTGTGATTGTTCTCCAACATCAATCCCGTAATTCTATAGGGTAAGGAACATATAGTACGGATATGATTGTTAATTTCATAAACTTGACCATGTTTTCCGATATCAATAGTCACTCGAATGGCGTTAGCCTTTGCCAAAACATCTGGAATAACCTCATGGAGTAATAAAAGATCCAGCGACAGGTCAAAGTTGATCCTATTTGGAACATACTGTTTATTTTGGTCTATGAACCTTAAGAATGAATATATTGAAGGGATATTAGATCTTTTGGACCAGTTATCTTCATTAACAAGTGCATAGTCTTCTTGAAGTGGAGCATTCTGCGTGTTATTTATGGTGGGATCTGGAGATTGGAAATCGTATGGCTCCAACTTCTCGTAATTCAGTGTTTCAATTTCTATATCTGAATAGTACAATGAAAAGGCTATCTCTCCTAATCGAGGGTGATTGATAAGTTTACCCAACTCTTTCTTTGGTATGAAAGCTATGATACTATACTGAATATCCAGAGGGAACTTATGAAAGATTTCCGACATTTGGCAGTTTGAAAAGGTACCATTTTGAGCGAGCTGGTTCAAGGTACTTATAGCACCCCAACAGTAATACTTGTTCCAAGAATTATAAAGGTAAGGTTCGAAGCGTACTATAAAATATAGAATGTGCCTTTTACGTTATAAAAGTCACGACGATAACACAGATGGGTACGGTGTGAGTATTTTAGATGCTGCACTCATTCCACGGAGTGGAGTGAGTATACATTAATTTAGTTGGATCGGTTTTGTTGGAGAACGCAGACCACTTTTCTACTTCATTTGTGAATGTCACTTTACATCTGACTTAAAAGTTTAACCTTAATTACAAATGTTCATTTCGATTAACAAAGTGATTCACTATTCATTGGCATATATAGCTAAAAATCCAAGATGAATACTCGAGAATAAGTGGAAAGCCACTTGCATGAAAGATATTCCTCAAAGTTGTTTCTTACTGTCTTGTCAATATTCATCTGTCTATTGTGCATAGTATATGCATAGATTGAACTAACACACAAAAGTCTACTCAACTATTTGAGGGAGGACATGCGTCAGGACTTGTGACGAAAATGATCTAAATAACACTAAGTGCTCGTCCTCTATACTACTCCATAAGCCCTTTTACTTCGAGGTGAAGTGATGTCATCAGATTGAGAACCAAAGTGAGCGAATCTAAATTGTATACCAAAAAATACCCTGCCTCGTCAACAGGTACTTACAAAGTCTGGAAAATATCATCCATGAAAGACATTTACTGAATAGGATGCACTTGTGAATTTCAGCAAGGGTCGAATACGTGAAGTCTGTCTTGGGTTTTCTCTGACAGTGTGATACAAAACAAAATGGCTGCAAATGATGCACTGAAATTAATGAACCGTTAATTGCAATACTCAAAATAGAACGTTACATTAGTTTGATTTCTTCACCTTTGCGTAGAGACCTTTTCAGATGCTGAATCTTGCAGCAGGTTGCATGTGAGAGGCTACTTTTCTGGTTTATTTATCATTAACCTATTCTTCATTATCTAATTAATTGGACTGTGCCAAGGTAATGGTCATATTTAAAGTTTTGAAGTCTTCTAGGCATGATAAATGAGATGAGATGTTGTAATAAAAAAACGGTCCACGTACTAGTTCTATTGCAGGAGATCTAGAATCGAAGAATGAACTATCACTTGTATTCTACTCAGGCCAACTTGCATTCGCCAACACTAACGTGCAGCTTTATATAACTAAAGAATGCACATGCCTAAATTATCTTGCAGATACTGTTTATGATGAGAATAAATCCGAGGTCCGTGTAAATACTACCACCTTAAACTCTTTACTCATGTAGCACAAGCTTGTTGTTGGGAAATAGCATGAGAGATATCTGTAATGATACAAAAAGTGTCTATGTTATAAAGAAATATTAACATCCGTAAACATTTATTAGCTATCCAATAACAGTTTGATAATGCTAATCTGTATCAGAATACTGTACACTGTACAAAGCAATTCCAACTCAAACTTTAACTCAGATTAGCCTTTCCTAATAAATGTCTCCACACCTTAATCTTTATACTTTTTACGAATCACGAATTCTTCCTAAAAGGTACAACGCGTCAAATTTATGAAAATTTAATAGTAAACTACTAAAGATAATGATTGAGTGGAGAGGTATTACCATAAGTCCTAGTGAACTTAGTCTTGCGAGAGTTCTTCGTTGTGGACAAACGTTCAGATGGAAGAATGTTAATAATGTATGGAGTTTTGCTCTTAGTGATCGAGTTGTTTTACTCAAACAAGATGAGACAACGCTTCATTATTCTCAAGTAATGAAAGATAATGAGCAGCAGCAGAAAGATTTCCAGAGGACTCAAGAGTTTCTTCGTGATTATTTTAGTCTTGATATTAAATTAGGTAAGTTATATGATTATTGGTTGGCTCAACATGCTCCATATTCACCAAAACAGATTGAAAGTAAGAGCAGTCCATTCCATTTATTTCCAGGTGTTAGGCAGCTCAGACAAGATCCATGGGAAACAGTAGTTTCTTTTATTTGTTCTTCCAATAACAATGTCAAGAGAATCTCTAAGATGTGTGATAGTTTGTGTGATAATTTCGGGGAGTATGTACTTGAGTACGAAGGAATCAAGTATTATGAGTTTCCTACACCTCAAGCATTGGCAGAATCTCCTGCAGTTGAAACCAAGTTAAGAGAATTGGGATTTGGCTACAGAGCCAAGTATATTTACCAAACAGCCCTCATGTTTGTAAGCCCAGAACATCCTAATATCACACATAAAGGTTTGAATGAACTCAGAGAAAAGGAATATGAAACAGCACACGAATTCTTGATCCAGTTGAGTGGAGTTGGACCCAAAGTGGCAGACTGTATATGTTTAATGGCATTGGATAAACACGACACTATACCTGTGGACACACATGTGTACCAGATTGCAACAAGAGACTACAAATTCAAAGGCAAGAAAGATATGAAACTGATGAATAAAGAAATGTATGCATCGATTCGATCATTTTTCAAAGGATTATTTGGAGAGTATGCTGGATGGGCACAAACTGTTTTGTTCACATCTGACTTGGGTGATTTGAATAATGGAATCAATATTGGAGAGGGTGTTAAGAAGGAAGTTAAGAAGGAAACTAAGATTAAGAAGGAAGTTAAAAAAGGTAAAAAGGAAGTTAAAGTAGAAGTTAAGAAAGAAACTTCTACTAAAATAAAATTAGAACCTTCCTTAAAGGTGGAACCTTCATTAAATGTGGAACCCTCATTAAAGGTGGAGCCTACATTAAAAGTAGAATCTCCAACAAATGAAACAAATGAAACAAATGATAAACCATTGAAAAGAAGAAGCACTCAAGTGAAATTAGAAGTACAAGAAAAACTTGAAGAGAACACAAATGACATCACATCATTAAATCAAACTAAAAGAATTAGAGTGAATTAGACTAACCAAAGGTAGATTGAATAGGTATATAAGAATAAGAATATAATAGGACCCGGGACTTGAACTGAATAGTTGTAAATAAAATTAAATAGAATGAAAAAGGTTTCATGTATGATGAGATTAAGGTGAAGCATTTTATGTTAATTCTTGTTTGACACACAAGGATCATAAGATAATATGAAAGGGAAAGGGATCGAAATCACCCCATTAAGAAGATAGGATACAAAGATAATACCCTCAAAATAACACATCTCTTGACTCAAATAGTAACTGTATCGTATTAGTCGATAATTGTAAAAGAAGAATACTTTGTATATAAATCAAAAAGAATGTGCTCCAATTGCATTCCGATAATTGTACTTGGTTAGTGTCACAATGTATTTCGAAATCGGGCCCAACAAAAGCAGCAGCTGATCACCTTGAAGTTTAAACACTTGAAGTATAAGCTGATCTTATATCTTAACGTATGTTTCACATTTCGTTATGAAGTATTGATTTGACGACGCTTCCCTTCCAGACGTGTTGGCGACTTTTTAAGCTGCGAAGTTAAAATCGCCAAAATATTTTAATTTATTGACTGTGAATAATGGCACTTGGGATCTTGGGCAGGCTACCCAGTGAGATAGTTGATGTTATATGTGGTTTTCTAACAGCTGAGGAGCTACTGTTATTATTATTTGACCCTCTTTTACGTGTTCATGTGTTGAAAAAGAAGTATGATACTATCCTATTCCAAGATGATAGTACTTTGGCGATAAGAGATTCAATATATTTTACTCCAGATAGACCCAAGGTGAACCGTCATACGTTGGCACACTTTGTGTGTAGTGTTGGATCTGGATTTCATCCTAATAATGTGCTTTGTTATAGTCCGAAGATGTTACTCTCCATAACTGAATCACCAGAAGATAGAAAGAACTATGAAAGATTAACTAAAGCTGGTATAAAAATCAAACACCACTCACCAATGCAACCAAAAGAATACCATAGGTTACTCCAACTTAAAAATATTACTGGTCTATACTTGAAACGTCAAATGATCTATTCTTTGGACTTGAGCTTAAGCTCACTTGAAAGTCTCCATTTAAATGGAAAATATAATGACTTTACAAATGTTAAATGGCCTCAAAACTTAAGGAAGTTGCATATATTTTACCTCCAGACCCAAGAAAATCAACCACTACTGCTCCCACAGACTCTCACCAGCTTGAGAATCGACGATTTAAAGCAATCTGGCCCAGAAGAGAACTGGTTCTTCGACTTTAGAGAATTAACAAACTTGAGAAAAGTACATGTTCAGATCAAAAGATACATCTCACTTAGAGCCGTGAAATTCTCACCATCAGTCACGAACTTGTCTTTCGAATGGACCTACTTCAAAGATTTAGAATCTTTGACAGACTACAAATTGATTAAATTACGTTTCCGTGCATGTCGTCTTGTAGCTCCAAGTGTATCACAAGAGTTGATATTGCCATCTTCGTTGACAGATTTAACAATGCTGTTTTTCGTATATGGTGGAACGAACCCAGCACGCGCAGGACAACAAGCCTTACCCATGTATATCTGCAATTTACCCAAACGATTAAGAAGATTACGCATAGAATGGCTGTTTGTCGAGATAGACGAACTGTGTGTTTTCCCAGAAAGCTTGTTAACTTTCCACTTGTACGACCCTGAATTGAATGTGGACACGGAAAGCGTTATTCTGACTGATGATTATGATAGTGAGGAGGTATATGAGGATAATAATGAACTAGAAAACGGAGTACCTGAAGAAGAGCAACAGGTACTTCTCCAACTAGAAGAAGAACAAGAGGATGAAGAAGAAGGAGAAGTAGTAGAAGAAGAAGATGCGCAGCAAGGTTTAAGACAATTAGAAGGTCAAAGACAACTTGTTCCAGCAGCAAATATCATCAACCCTCCGGTCGACTATGCAGGGCCGTTTGCTGCTGACTATCAAGAAGATACTGATAAAAATGTACAACAAGTACGTACTTTCAAACCTATGAAAGAATTCACACTTCCTACTGGAATCCATACTCTTGTTTTCAGACATCGCAAATCCTATCAAATTACCAATTACCTGAAACTCACAAACTTAAATAAAGAGTTGCCTCGTTGGAAAACACTCCATCCCTCGAAAGAGATCTCATTGAATCTAAGCTATGGTTACATTGAAAAGTTTGATTCCGAATATTTGGCACCTTTTCAAAATCTTATAGAGTTGAACATTTCACATAGTAATCTTGAACTTAACAAGGCAATCAAATTCCCAAAAACCTTGAAAGTTTTGAAGATGAATGAGTGTGGGATTATTTCATTAAACATCTTCAGCTTTGGCTCGATGTTAAAGCATCTTTCTGTTCGAATGAACAAAATTGTAAAGTTAGATCTTACAAAATTACCCAAGTCTCTTGAAGAATTACATGTGGACCGGCTGTTTGATTTGGGGAAACATATTGTGCTTGGCTCACTTGCGGATTTACCTAAGCTTAACAAACTCACTGTGAATAAAGTATCTGAGTTCAAGCAGAAAGTACCATACTGGGACACAATTCAAAAAGCGATTCCACAGTTCAACGGGAGAGGTCCTCAGATTTACTCCTACACTAATGGGAACGAGCTAGGAATATTCTATGGGATTATAGCTGGTAATGTTGACGCATGTTTGACAGTACTAGACTCAAAAGTTATAGTTTGCATCAACCATAAAGATACAGTTGTCCCAATACCAAAAAGAATTGCCCCTCTATCAAAAGGAAACATTCCAACATCAAAGGGAATCCTTCCGATCTCAAAAGGAATTATCCAAATCACTAAAGGACGTTCCGCGAAATGAGAGTTCATTAAATAAGGTGCTGTAGATTTGGTTATTGAGTAACCTGGCACCTTAACGCTCTCCTATACAGTTTATTGCATATTTTACATAGTCTGATAGAATATTACAGATTTCATACAAGTGATTTATGTAGACACTACACAAGAGAAGTAATATTCACAATCGTTATTCCGAACTGTTTCAGTCAAGATCATCCAACATATTAACATCGTCCCCTCCATTGTTATTTCCCGACTCGTTATTTGACTGGGCATTTTCGTTTGATGCGGGTAATTCTGTAGACGATCTTTCAGTAGAAGTAGATGTAACATCTGCCGAGCTTTGATTCGAGTTGTTTGGTGTGTTTCTAAATGTGGTTCCAAACGTGGTGTCGTCTCTGGGGTTTGTGTTGTTGTTTTGTTGAGGGTTTACAACTCGTTGTCCATTAACAAATACAGCACTGTTGGCAGATGTGAATTGTGATAACACATTGCTTAATCCTTCAGGGAGAAACTCTCTAAATATTGCCTCTACGCTTCCGCCGTTATTTCCCATTCTATTATTAGCTGAGGGTTCTTGAGCAGGTGGAGGTGGAGGTGGTGACTCTAAAGGTGGTGGTCCTGGATTGGTTGACCTTGTAGGTTCGGTCGTAGGGTTTGATTCTGTGTGAGCGCCTTCGGTTGGTGCTTGGGATTGAGAAAACCGTGCTTGCATTCTATCTCCAAGTCCATTGAATATGTTTCTGTAAACGGATTCGTTGTCAGTTTCCGAGTTGTTATTTTGGTTTTGCCCGTTACTACCTTGTTGAGCAGCCGCTCTTGCAACAGCTCTGGCGGCCCTCACGGCAGTTCCACCAAACGATTCAATATTGTCGAATGGGTCGGAGTTCAATGGGACGTCCAATATTTCAGCAGTCAAAATGGGACCCCCATTGTTGTTTCCATTCGTAGCATTGGTAGTAGTTGTAGTAGTAGTCGGAGAACCAGCACCGCCATTTCCTCCCATACTAGTAGAAACCAACACATTCTGGCTCACTTCAGGAGTTAAGACTGCTGGCCTGTTTCTGCTAACCCTTTCGGAAATAGACCTTAACATCGAGTCCCGAATATGTGGGTAGTATACAAAGTGGTCACGGTCACCTTCTGAAGCAGCTGACCGCAACACCGTCAATATCTTTCGCACAGATGTGATGATCGATTTAATTTCGGTAGTTGGCTCATTCTGTTGGTACGCCCTTTTCTCTACAAGTGAGATACTCTGTGATATCTTTTGAACAAACTGAGGTAAGACAGTCTTGATTTTCATGTTTCTGTAGCTTTGTTGCAGTGCAGTGTCAGGGTAGTTTTGAGGTAATACTTGACCTATAATTGTTCTTAATGTTATCAAGTAACATTTAAGTGAGATCATGCTGTTACCCATGTATAAGTGGCAGTAACCCAATTGGGTCCATGCTGGTGTGAAGCTTCTTTCATAATTGACAGCTTCATTCAAGTCAGAGATTGCTTCTGCAAAGCAGAACAATCCAATGTATGCAATTGCTCTATTTGTGAGTAATTGTGGAATAGCATTAGCGGATGGTTTCCCTCTCAGGCTAGCACATAAATTGAGAGCATTAGTATAAATACCTAAAGCTTGTGCGTATGCTCTATTGGACATGAGGTTGTTACCTTGTTCTCTGAGTTTGTTAACAATGTTATCTAATGGTTCTGTATCACATGTGAGCATGGCCAAATGTGAGCTCAAGTGTGATCTGAAGGAAACTATAATATCTTCATCATTATGTGATGTTGGATATGCTTGCTGTTTCTTTCTCAACAAATCAATCACTGTATCGATTTTGAATTCCAAAGACTTTGAGTTTCCCAATATTTTCATGTTCATGGTATTTAAGTTGGAGAGGTAGTTGATTGTAAAAGTAGTTATCTCTTCGTTTGTATTGTTGAAACGCATCAATGAGTGTAATTTTCTACCCAACTCGATTTCTCTTTCTGAGCCTAACCAAGGTTTGGATGATGGTTCTACCATTTCACGTTCAATCTTTTCGATCAAAGTAGTAGTTTTCAAAGGTGAAGGCACGTCGAATAACCTTATGTTAGGTCCTAGTATCAAGTTCTCCAAGTCCTCTGCAACGCGTGTTCGCAGGTTATTAATATCTGCCAACAAGGTAGATTGAGAATCCAAGTCGATATCTGAAGATGTCAGAGAAAGATTCAGATCCAAGTCCCGTTGACGATAGTAATGTAAAACCTTACCCAAAGCAAACTGCTTGACTTGAACAAGGTCATTTAGAGAATCTTGAAACTGAATAGTCTCGTCATCCGATTGATCCTTCAGGTAACCAACTGCATTAAGACTAATTTCCAACTCTAATAAATGATGCTTAACAACTAACGCAATAGCATACTGTACAACATCCTCATGTATAGGATCCCTCAAATCAATCACCATACTGGAAAGAATATTTTAACTAGAATGATATATTTGTCTTCCAAGTGAGTGATCCAAGTTTTAGGAAAGTGTAATTTTTATCACAGAAACAGGACATTTCTTGTCGTGTGTGTTTGATAATTGGGAGTATATAAGTTATGTATCCGGACAATTTGCTTAGTGGAGGTAACTGTGTATCGCCTTCGCGTGTTAAGGCATTCTTGAGGTTATCTAGAGCAGGTAGTGATGATTCTATACGAGAGCATTTGAATGAGATAAAAAGGCAGCAATGTGGCAAATACTTTGATGAGCATGTTGCTACGCAATGGTCAGAGAGGAGTGAGGTGATAGATTATTGCGCTCAGTATGCTAAGCAGATGAGGAGTCAGTTGATTGTACTGGAGCAGAATACAAATGAACATGACTTCAATCTTCGTGTAGATCCTTATGCTATTAAGAACCATAATGAAGAATTACAGAAACAATTTGCTCAATGTGATTCTATCGATCAATGGGTTAATAATGAGAGAAGTGTCGAAACTATTATTCGTGAACAAACGGTAGAAGTATTGAATAATAAGTGTTACTATGGGGATTGGTTAGATAGGTTCTTAAAGGTATCTAAATCTTAAGAGAAACTAAAAGTTGAACTTTACAATCGAAATGAGATATAAGCTTCTTGTAACTCAGTGATCTTACATTGCAAAAGAAAAAAAGTACACCTTAAAATAGAAGGTTGAAAAGAAGATCCATCCATCATACGGATCTCTAATATGTAAATAGGAAAATGTATAAAGAAATAGAAATGGAATTAAGAAATGACAATAATTGTATAAATTGACTATATGACTATGATTTATATATAAATCAACCTCCAAAAGGTTCTAAGAATGTCCATTGAATTCTAGTTTAGCTTTACACTTCATTCATTTCTATTGGACATTTATACTTCCCTTTCCAAGACTTTGCTCTTTTAGCTCCCAAACCTTTGTGGGTTCATTGCACTGTTCTATCATTTATGTGCTGCTGCTGCTGCTGCATATGCAAAGTTATTAACTTGCTTTGGACCATCCTTGGCCTTGCTCTTTGGTCTACTCGTAGGTTTGCTTGGCTTCTTTTTATCTCCATTCTTTACTTTGGATGTTTCGCTTCTGGTAACTGGTGATGATTGTCTCACTGGACGTGCACTGGCGGTGACTGGTGGTGTCACTTTCCCTGAATATGGTACGGGTTGTGGTACTGGAACCGGTGGTGGTGACTCAGATGGAGGTGAAATAGGTGGAAGCTCGAATCCCTTGGATACCATATCTTTTGCCATAAGCAAACAGTTTATCCAACCATAATTAGCTCCCAACTTGATTTCATCGCCTGTCTTATCTATGACACGTACAGGATCATTTAAAGACAACCGATCCATGTCGGAAATCCTCTTCAAGAATATCAAATCACCTCCATCTCTAATCAACTCTAATATTAAATAACCATACGCCTCTTCTAACTCTTGGCTATCCAGATCCTCTTCATCTTCCTCGTCTATTGTTTCAAACTCATAGTCATACATCAGGTAATCGCTTCCCAGGTTGGCCTTCAAGTCAACCAAAGTGACATTCAAAGACCCGTCAATGAAGAACACTCTTGCACGATCAGTAATCACAGTAACAACAGGTACACTATCCATCTGTAACTCGCGACTATACTTGTTTAACAAGAGGTCGATAACTTGGTCGTCCAATTGTTCATTTTTCCCACGCTTCAACATCTTATTGCTCAATTGCAGCTTGAAAACAGTGTCCATTTTTAATATCTTCTCATCGTGATCCAACAAATTAGAGATCTCCTTAAACTTGATGATATTGTACATGCTCTGTGGTTTCTTTTCTCTAATGGACAGTATAGTTGGTGAAGCAACTGGAGATTGTATTCTAGGTGATAATACCTGTGGTGACATCCTTGGTGAATCCACTGACCTCAGAACCTTGTGTCCTCTCCCATCAGACCTAGTTTGAGGAAAATGTGTATCAATAGTAGGTGATCTATTAAGTCCACTGTGCTGCTGGGTAACTGGCGACTTTATTTTGTTGCTATTACTTCTAGCATGCTGAAAATATGGATGCTGTTGTCTACCAGATGCTCCATTCGCTGCCATTGCTGCGGCAGCAAGTGGGAAACTTGGTGACGTCGATGCTGGTGGTGTGCTATTGAAATTATAAGGTGCACCCGTATTTGTAGGTGTAACTGGAGAAGTCTTTGAGTTGGATTGCCCAGTGCTAGATGGTTTTCTTAATGGGGGAAGTGGCTTGGAGCGCAGTTGTTGGAGGTTTTGTTGCTGTTGCTGTTGTTGTTGTTGCTGTTGTTGTTGTTGCTGTTGTTGTTGTTGCGCATTTTGTTGTTGTACACTTTGTTGATGAGCCATCTGTTGCTGTGCCATTTGTTGTTGTGCGATTTGATGCTGTGCAATCTGATGCTGTGCTATCTGTTGCTGTACAATCTGCTGCTGAATATTTTGCTGTTGTGAATTTTGCTGTTGAGCAATCTGGGCACTTTGCTGCTGTGATTGAGTACTCTGGGCTTGCACGTTGGGTTGATTTACATTGTTAGGAGGAAACAGATTGAAAGCAACAGGACGGAAGTTCATTTGAGGTGACTTGCCGTTGAATCCTGGGTGTTGCGATGGAGTGAAGTTATTACTACCTGAACGTTGAGCCACTATTGGAGTGTTTTGTGAAGGGGCAAAGTTATTACTACCTGAACGTTGAGCCACTATTGGAGTGTTTTGTGAAGGGGCAAAGTTATTACTACCTGAACGTTGAGCCACTATTGGAGTGTTTTGTGAAGGGGCAAAGTTATTACTACCTGAACGTTGAGCCAATATTGGTGAGTTGCCGTGGACTTGTGGCTGAGGGGAATTCGGAATCTGCTGTTGAGTTCTGTTACCGGTGTATGAACTTTGAGGCTTAGGTGGTGAGTTCTGGTCGCCTGGCAATACTTGTTGTTGATTTGGTAACACCTGCAACTTTGTATTACTGTAACCTCTTTTTATTTTAGTAGCCGGTTGGTACGTCTTCTTGGCTGCCAACGAAGGGATCAAGTTGAGGTCAGACAGTTGGATTTGGGTGTGCAATTGTTGAAATGAACTTGATTGTTTCATGTTTCTATTTGAACCTGTTTTGAATCCAGGAGTTTGAAGAGATCCATTTGATCCTTGGTACGGTTCGAAACGTGGTACTTTACGGTACCATATATAGTTTTTGTCATCCCAAGGAACGTCTGCAAACCATGGTGCAGCCATGATCTGTGCGATTGTCCATCTTTGCAGGGGGTCTGGAACCAAGATATTGTCGATTATGCTAGTGATTTCTTGTGGGATTGGAAATGCTGAGTGGTACGTATACTCCAGCTTTATGATTTTCTCAAAGGTGAGGTATTCTGTTGGACCTTGGAAAGGAGGAGTTCCATGGAATAATTGGAATAATACGCAACCTAATGCCCATACGTCTGATTCAAAACCACAAATGTTGTCTAGTAAGAGCTCTGGAGAAACGTATTCTGCTGTGCCTACAAACGAGCCTTTGCGATCATTGTCACTCGAAACTTCAATGTTATCGTATTCAATCTTCTCGTCATTGTTCAGATTAGCGTTTTTCGAGCTTGCTGGCTCGTCGAGTAATTTGGCAGCACCAAAGTCTGTAATCTTTAAGTTAAAGCTATGATTGACCAAAATATTCTCTGGTTTCAAGTCTCTGTGTATAACTCCCTTCAGGTGAATGAATTTGACTGCATCAATGATTTGGCACATATAGAATTTGGATACCAGTTCTGAGAGTGATCCGAACTTGCGGATTATCGATAAGAGTTCACCATACTCGGCAAAGTCAAGAACAAAGAATAAGCTTTGTTCGTCTTGGAACGTGTAGTATAATTGGACTATACCTGGGTGTTGCTGGCCCAATCTGTATAATGTAGTTTTCTCAATGTTGACATATTTGACTTTGTTTTCCTTGACTATATGCATTTTCGAAAGCACCTTGATGGCAAACGTCTTCTTGCTGCTTAGATCTCGTGCTGAGTATACGGTAGAGTATGACCCCTCTCCGATTCTCGCACCAAACTGGAAGTCTTCGACGGTTTTCCTTTTATTCTTTGCAGGCATGATTGGTGAGCTTGCAGCCGAGTGCAGCGGTCGCTGTCTAGGTACTTGGCCCGGTCCTGATGATGGCCCCACTCCAGATTTCGGAGCACTCTGATTTGTCGGTACTCTCTCTGCCATCTAAAAAAGTAGTAATCTATGACAGTGATACTTGGAGGAGATATTTAAATGGATAGGGAAACCAATGTATAATTGATAGCTAGTAATTCTACCTGAAATCAATCCCGTTGAACTTCCAATTGAGATCCACCTCTAACACCTGTTCGCAATTTTAATTACTGGTTGGGTTTTTTTTATTTGTTTGAGGGCTTATGGTGTTCCACTAAAATTCACCGAAAAGTTGTCATTAATTGTTGTGAGTGGAGGTGGACAAAGAATAGGATGAGTAGTAATTAAGAAGAGGTGAGGAAAGCTCGAGAGAAGAAAATATGAGTTTGTACTGAGTATTGAAGTATATAAAATGAATAGTCAACATTCAATGATACTTCTTGACCACGAACGTTCAACCTTCTTAAGATAAACAATTCCCATGCTTTCAAAAATGTCTCACTAAATTGATTCACATCACTAATTTTTAGTGAGGCCCTGTGGTCCCCTATTCTAGGGACAAAAGTCATTGATACTGATGATTAATATTGAAAGAGTTAAGAAAATTGATACGGTAAGACTCGGTTAGTCGGGTAAATAAAGCAAATTTATGTAAAATAACAAGAGAAAGTAAAGAAACGAAGCAAATTCAAAGTCCTTATACAAATCTTCTTGAATTAAAAAGAGTAACAAACACCCTTTTGTGAACATGTTCAATGGTGTATTTATGTAGGGATTGAAAGTTAGTAACTAAAAAAAAGCCCACGGACGCTACTGCCGTGCGAAAGTGTCCCCTCACCTTTTGAGAGTTTACCCAAAAGCAGAAGAGAATTCCAGTGTGAGACAGAAAGGGCGACACTTTCAAACGCCCTCCACGCCCTGGACACATTAGTGGGGACGAGTTGGAGAGACTTTGGGCACTGGCTGTTTATTACCGGTATGCTTTTGTGTAGGTAGACTTGGATACGACAATAGCTTAGACGAATATTGTAAGTGAATGTTGAGAGTTTAGGAGAGAGATCAGCCAGACTTAAGAATGAGAGTATAATTGTACATAAAGAGAGATGTGAGTGTAACTATCATACAGATTTAATGAAGATAATTAATCTTATAAGATCTATTTGTTTTCGTCTTATCTTTAAGGATATACATTACTTCTACCAGTGGACCTATTATAACTTATAGGTTATCATAAGGTTTAGGAAAGAACTAGATGGAAAACGTTAGAACAATTGGACTGCTAGATTGAAGTTATAAAGTTTAATACTCTTAAAACACACGCCTCATTCCGTTAGATATTTGGTGCCTGTCTTCTATAATTTTCACGCAAAGTAAAGGCACTTGATTTAACAGTATTGAACTTAAATACTGATGTATTTTAATCAATTGAACTATCGAGAATGCTGTTGGGTGAACATGTTAAAATTAATCTTAACCTTAGAATGAAGTTATTTCTTGCCATCTAATAGATTATTCTGATGATAGATTTACAAATATTCAACCAATAATGTTAAATACTAACTTAAAATATATATGACCCTACCAGCTGGTTACCCCCAGAACACTACAAAACGTTGAGTATAGACATCTATTGTTTACCTTCTGAGTTCATATCCCCCCTCTGCATCATCCGAAACACCTGATCCAGATTTGTGCAATTGGGTGCAAATTTTCTTGCTGCATGTTAACATTAATCATTCATTAATGGACATTCAAGACTATTATATCATACGTAGAATATTGTAAATTGACAACCTCGAAATAGGGATGATGTCAATTAATTATATATATCTATTTGGTTTAACTTGTAACCTATTATTGAAATAACTCAACAAATCAAACTCCATCTAATTAAAGAAACTCAGTGAATCTAGAAGTTATAGAATGATTAATAAGAGAGACATGACACACTAAATTCTCTCAACGTGTTTGAGATCCAAAATAAGTCTATTAGTAGACAAAACACAAGTTGAATCCTGCCATTTCATAACTGCGTTGTCATACTAATATCTCCTACATAAAACCTTGATAATTCTCTACTATTAGTTACTTCTCATTAAAAGGTCAATACTGAAAGGTACAAGTATAACAAACAATATCACTCCTTTCTTCTTTAAATTCATTTCAAATATTACATTCACTTCAGTTTAGTAACTCCTTTCAACTCCACTTACTAATAATCTCTTCAAATTCATGGTTAAAGATGTATCTACTAACTCACTAAAATAGCCAATAAATGACTCGAGATTTAAGTTGACTCATTTCACCCTAATGTATAAAGTTTACCAGTAGAAACCAACATAATACAAAGATCTATAGAATCTCCTTAATCCTCATCCATCATTCGTTTCTCACCCCAAAATCACACCCCACTTAGTGGAGTTTTGATCCAATACATAGACTTTAGTCAACAGGGTTCGTTCAAACGTTCAATAAAAATCTCCGATATCAACGCAAATTTTTAGGTACAATTTTACTCTTAAATTAGCATTCTTGATCAACCAATCCGATGAGCATAGTACTAAAGCGTAGCTTTGCTTCGAATGGCTTACGGTTTTTGAAGCCTAACCGGTCTTTCCATCATAAAAATCCTAGGTTCGCTAAACTCACACAACCTCCACTTGTTCAAAATACCTTAGATGACAAGTTCTTACACTTGAGACGAGTGTTTGATGATCAAAAGTACTTCAATAGTTTCACGAAAAGTGCTTCAAATGAAGATAGTCTATTTAAATCGAGGTCAGGTCTTTTCAAAAATGACTATTTACTGGCTCCAAATGGGTTGATTGAGTTTCTGAAGCAATCACTTACCACTGCAAAGAAACTCGTGGACAATATGCTAGAGGAAGTCAAGTTCGAGGAAGGAAGAATATCATACATTAGAAAGCTAGACCAACTTAGTGATATTCTTTGTCGTGTTATAGATGTTGCTGAATTTATTAGAGCCACTCATCCTTCGAATCAATGGGTTCATGCTGCCCAGCAGACTCACGAAATCATGTTTGAGTACATGAACCAGCTCAACACTAACGTTGAACTTTACCAACATTTACGTAGTATCCTCGAAGATCCTACCATCACATCCAAATTAACTAATGAAGAAATACAAGTTGGAAACTACTTGAAACAGGATTTCGAAAGATCAGGAATCCACATGGACCCCATCACTAGAGACACTTTTGTTCATTTAAACCAAGAGATTTCTCTCTTAGGTTCACATTTCAATAATGAGTTGGCAAATGTAAAATCATACTGGTGTGAATTAGAAAGACACGAGTTTGAACAATTAGAAGAAGAGTTGAAAAAACGGATATTGGCTTACCAGTCACAGTACCGTGGAAACCATCGCGATCGCACTAAAGTACAGGTAGCTTTAGCAGGAGAA
This sequence comes from Kodamaea hsintzibuensis (nom. inval.), assembly GCA_030568835.1. Taxonomy (NCBI): domain Eukaryota; kingdom Fungi; phylum Ascomycota; class Pichiomycetes; order Serinales; family Debaryomycetaceae; genus Kodamaea; species Kodamaea hsintzibuensis (nom. inval.). Next base: position 230,894 of record JAJMJA010000019.1, read on the forward strand.
ATTCCATACATGTTACTCACACAATGCCCAGTTGAACTGATAAGGCGTAAGATCTGGTATTCATTGCATAGTTGTCCTGATGACCAAATACATACACTCAACGGCATTATCGAAAAGCGTGGTGAATTAGCTCGTATGCTAGGATACACATCATTTGCTCAATACCAATTGGAACATAAAATGGCTAAGAAACCCGAAAATGTCATGACCTTCTTAGAGAACTTACAAACTTCACTCAAAGAAAAAGGAGTGGCCCAAGAGTTGAACAAGTTGGCGCAATTTAAAGATAAGAAGGAGTTGAAATCGGATGATGAGTTATTTAACTACATTAAACCTTGGGACAGAGATTATTTGTTGAACCAGTTACAAGTTAGTGAAGCTCCTGAACCAATTGCAAGCATTAATGAATATCTTTCTGTTGGAACAATCATTGCAGGATTAAGCAAATTGTTCACACACTTGTATAATGTTGAGTTCATTCCTGTTGCTACAGAAAAGGGAGAGACCTGGAACGAGCACCAGGTTAGAAAGTTGAGAGTATTTGACCGGAGTAAACAGCAAAATGTTGGTTACTTGTATCTTGATTTCTGGTCCAATAAAGTATTACCATCTCACTTTACCATTGTGTGTTCACGTCGGTTGAATAAAGGAATGGAGGACTTCGACAAAGTGGCTCAACAAACACAGTTGAATGACGTAGGAGACTACCAATTACCTGTTGTTTCGCTTATTTGCAACTTTTCAAAGTCGGACAGTAGTGGAGTGATTGGCAGATTTGCAGGAGCTGGAAAGACACGTCCAACATTATTGTCATTAGATGAGGTGGACACTGTTTTCCATGAGGTTGGGCATGCAATGCACTCAATGATTGGGCAGACTGAGTTGCACAATTTATCAGGTACTAGAGGGTCGACAGATTTCGTTGAGCTTCCATCAGTTTTGATGGAATCGTTTAGTAAAGATCCGAGGGTTCTTTGTCAGATTGCACATCACTACGTGACCAACGAGCCTTTAGATAAAGGTTTGTTGCAGAAACACAGGGAACGGCTGGTGATCTTGGGGAACTGTGAATTATTTATGCAGTCCAAGATGGCAGTATTGGATCAAGTTTTGCACGGTAAAGATATTGTGAAGCAGATCAATGAAGGTCAAACTATTGATCTGACAAAGGAGTATCATCATATTGAAGCACAATTAAAGGTGTTTGCAGATGAATATTCCACTTGGCATGGTAAGTTCCCCCATTTATTTTCGTATGCAGCTGTCTACTATTCCTATTTATTTGACAGAGTAATGGCAGAAAAAATATGGAAGGGGCTCTTTGAGGCCGATCCATGGAGCCCTGAAGCTGGTACCAAATACAAGGAGAGTATATTAAAGTGGGGCGGAACTCGAGACCCATGGGTGTGCCTTGCTGATGCATTAGGTAACAAAGACTTATCAAATGGAGATTCAAAGGCGATGGAACACATTGCTAGATAAGATAAGAAGACTAGAATAAAACTCTAGTGTTCCAGAAGTTCTTTCAAACTTTAAAATGAGATTACTAATGTAGAATGAACAATAATAGCAAGTTAATTAGTTAATAGATAGTGGAATTTAGTTTTGAGCATTAACCAAAAAAAAAAAAGTAGGTACACAGAAGCATCCATGCTTATATGTATGTATGACATGATTTGAAACATACGAAATCTAAAATATCAAGTATAATCAACCCGTCGCATTCACAATATTCAATTTCATAGTTGTGAGTCACCGAATTGCGAATCGTTCGTCAAAGATTCAGTTGGGTTGTTCAACTCCCCACAATATCCAAATCCCTTTGTCCCCACCAACAAAAGAAAGCAAGTATGAAACTGACGTAATAATGTAATTAAGCCATCATTATACCCCTCTGCCCCGGCCAATATGTATTAGGGAAAGTGTACGGTGTTCCATGACAATATTGAGGAGACAACCCCGTCTTCTGTGCCTGTTCCGGCTCTATACTATGTTTTTCCGCAATAAAAGCTTAGCAAATATGTCAAAAGATCTGACGTAAGCTGAAAAAAGCGTCAAAAAAATATGAGAAGACTTCGCAGCATAAAAGGGTTTGGATTCCAGAAACCAGAAGCCCTTTCAACGATCTTACGGTACCAAGCGACATTACCAGGTGCATTATAGCCGAAAATAAATAACCAACCAGAGATTGCAAGCTTATCAGTAATAAAGCTAGTTTCATGTTGTGCAACTAAGGTAACTATAGATATAGTCACGCAACGTACGACCTGCCAAAGTTGGACAAAAGCAACCCAAAGGCATTTTTAGGGTTGAAGTTTAAGTGCACTCCGGTCAGTGAACGCCATCAAAAAAACCTTCAACGAAATTGCCTTACGGTTGGGTCTTCAAGTCCCCTCATGTTGTATGACTTTAAGTGTAACTCCGAAGTCATTAGAGTCAAAAACATTTCCGGTAGACTTGGCCATGTAGGGTATTCCCCACTACATACTCCTCTTCTATTTCTGTCTCAATTCTTTTAAGGGCTGTTCTCACCCTCATCGATTCTTGCAACTGCAAAGAAATTTCAAAAGAGGCTGAAACGAGTAACCAAGGTCCGGTATTTAAGACTCACCAATACTATTGACAGCACAGGACGTGTCCTGATACTCTCAAATACCAATCCTTATTGGTCACCGCACCTTTTTGCCTGCATTCAACCATGCTTTTGTACCTTCCTTCTCTCTCTCCACTGCCCTTGCAAAAAATATTTTTATGGCACTTTTTTCTTTTTTTTTGCATCTCATCCTCAGGTCCAACCTAGAATGATTGTAGTTGAGCAATTGTTGTATATTTTGTGTTTTTGGAGGTGTAATTTTACTTAGTCACTCAAGGTTCAGTATATATACAATGATTTGCCCATTTGGATCTTTGTCTTTTTGTTGTAATCTTTATCTTAAATTAATTAATAATCTCTAATCCTCTTGATATGAATAAAGGAAAAGATATCGAGCTCCATGCTGTTACCTCCGAGGTGAAGGGTTCTTACTCGAATTCACCTGAGGACTCTGTTCAACAATATTCTTCACAGGAGGCATTGACTAAATGGGGTCGCTTCAAGGATTCATTTAGAAGAAACGAAGCTCGTGCAGGTGAAGGAGAAGGTCAACAGTTGCAAAAGGGTATCTCCATGCGTCATTTAGTCACCATGGCACTTGTCACTGGTGTTGGTACAGGTTTATTGGTGGGTTCCGGTAAAGCTTTGCACAATGCTGGTCCATTGTTTCTTATTATCGGTTATGCTATCGTTGGATCATTTGTTTACCCAACCTTACAAGCTGCTGGTGAAATGGCTGTCAACTATTCGGAATTATCTGGTGGTTACAATAACTACCCAAGAAAGTTTATTGACGAATCTTTGACCTTCGCAATTTCTTGGAACTACTGTATCCAATGGTTGTCAGTTATTGCTATTGAATTGGTCACTGCGTCCATCACTATTAGTTACTGGAATGACAAGATCAACGCTGACGCATGGGTGGCCATCTTCTTCACCGTCATTGTCGTTATTAACTTTTATGGATCAAAGGGTTATGGTGAAGGTGAATTCGTCTTGGGTTCTTGTAAGTTACTCATGATCTCTGGTTTCATCATCATGGGTATTGTACTTGATGCTGGTGGAGGTCCACACAAGGAGTTTATTGGTGGAAGATACTGGCACAATCCAGGTTTCTACACAAGTTTCAAGGGTTTGTGTTCTGTGTTTGTGACTGGTGCTTTCTCGTTGGGTCAATCTGAGTTCGTTGCTTTGTCTGCTGCCGAACAAACCAACCCACGTAAAGCTATTCCAACTGCTTGTAAGTTGATTTTCTATAGAATTGTCGTTTTGTTCCTCGGTGGTTTGACCATTGTTGGTTTGTTAGTTCCTTACAACTCCGACAGATTGATGGGATCCGGTGGTGGAGGTTCTCATGCTTCTCCTTTTGTTTTGGCTGCTGAGTTACACGGTGTTAAGGCTGTTCCATCCATTATCAATGCTGTTATCTTATTGTCAGTCACTTCTGTTGCTCTGTCTTCGTTGTACTCAGCTTCAAGAACTTTGCAATCATTGTCTGAACAAGGATTTGCTCCAAGTTGGTTCAACTATATCGACAAAGCTGGTAGACCTTTGAGAGCTTTGATTGTTTGTACCATCATTGGAACCTTTTCTTTCATTGCAGCATATAAGAAGCAAGATCAAGTTTTCAACTGGCTCTTGGCTATTTCTGGATTGTCACAGATCTTCACATGGTTCGGTATCTGTTGCTCGCACGTTCGTTTCCGTGCTGCATTGAAGTACAATAACATTTCCTTAGATTCCTTGGGATATGTTGCCTCTACCGGTGTTTACGGTTCATTGTACGCCATGGTATGGCACGTTCTTGTGTTGATTGCTCAATTCTGGATCGCCTTGTATCCTATTGGAGCAAAGAAGCCAAACGCAAGTAACTTTTTCCAATCATACTTGGGAGCTATTGTCTTGATCTTGTTCTACATTGGACACAAATTGTACAGTAGAAACTGGAGATTATGGATTCCTGTTGAGGAAATCGATATTCACATTGACAGAACCATCTTTGATGAAGAAGTCTTGAACTTGGAGAAGCAGGAAGAACGTGAAAGATATGCTAATGCTTCATGGCCAAAGAAGATTCTCACTTGGTTGTTATAATTGTACTAATGGTACTCTAAAGGCGTTCTAGTAAATGGTCACTAGAATGTTCATGACGTTGTAAATATATGAATGGATATTATGATTTAAACGACTTTCCATTGAGATGGGACATGTAGATTGTAGCGTGTGATGATGATCCTTCTAATCTTTGGATCCAATAATGATTTAATCAAAAAGATAAAAAGATAAGATCGAAAATTTTCATTATTTAAGTACCCCACTTTACTTATAAACTCGGCGAAGTGAATAGGAGAAACAGGATGGTTGTAGTGTTTTATAGTTTCTTGGTTATCAATATAGTTAAAAGTAGTATGAGCATTGTGTTTTTAAGAATACTAAGAAACTAAATTGGCATAACTGTACAAGGCTATTAAGGTTCCAAAGAAACGATTCCTTTTGATCTTTCAAGTTTCATTGGTTAGATTATCCTTCCAAGATTTATTATAGTTGATGATTTGAAATACGTAAGAGCTCGAGAGAATGGATAGGTTATGTTACTTGTTGTTGGTTAACTAATTGTTAAGTAATTGTTAACTTAGTTAAGTGGTTAGTAGATACTGATAAACATCATACATGAATATCTGATACAAAATGATGTTGATCGGTACTACTATTCAACAACATTTCAGTCTAATATAAATTACTCTCATCGGGGAACATTAATGAATATACATAACTTAAATCTAACATAACATGCCACTTCATTCATCCTCACTCCACTCTTAATATCGAATGGAACTGAAGAAAAAAAAAAAGCTGCTAAGAAACCAGTATGCATTTGAACTTAAGTAAACCCTTGAGGTTTGGACTAAGGTACCACTCAGCATCAGCGAAGAATTCTTCCTCGTTGATGCGTGCTCAGCTTGATATTTCAAGTATTATAGACAACCAAGCGAAGTATACTGATTCAATAGCTAGGAGAAAGCTTTCCCCAGGAATATCAAACAACTTACAGTACATTTTAGAGAACCGAACTAAGCAATTGAGTTTGAATGAAGAAGTGAACTCTTTAAGACATGAAAGACTGAAACTAGGTGAAGTAATGAAAACTAGTGCTAGATCATCTGAAACTAAACAACAATTACTTGATATAAAAACGACCTTAAAACCTTTGGAACTCGAATTGAAAGAATTAACTGAACAAATCTATAGTAGAGCTGAATCGCTTCCCAACCTATTAGATCCAACGGTTCCTAAAGATGTTGAAACTGAAGAAGTTGTACAATTCATAAGCTGTACTAGCGAATCTGATGCTACTAATGGATTACCAGTTAGCACAGAATATGACCACACAGTTATAGGTGAAAAATTGGGGATTATGGACTTCAAAGTTGCTTCAAGAGTACTGGGGCATTCGTGGTACTATTTAATAGGCGATGGAGCTCTTTTAGAACAAGCTTTAGTCCAATATGCTCTTAAACAAGCTAGACTTGCAGGATACAAAACAGTGATACCACCATCTATTGTCAGAAAGGATATTATAAATGCATGTGGATTCAAACCAAACGATCAAAATGAAGAGAAACAAATATATTCATTAGAGGGGGAAGATGTTTCGTTAACTGGAACTGCAGAAATTCCTTTGGGAGCACTCCATTCATCTTCTGTTCTAGAGGCTCAACAACTTCCAATTAAATATGTGGGTGTTTCAAGATCTTATAGAGCAGAAGCAGGTGCAAGAGGTAAAGATACAAAGGGATTATATAGAGTACATGAATTCACCAAAGTTGAATTGTTCCACTTCACAACTCCAGAGAATAGTAGTACTGAACTTGAACAATTGAAAGATTTCCAAGTTAGTTTACTTAGTGGACTTGGAATCAAAGCGAAAATGATCAACATGCCAACCAATGATTTAGGTTCTCCAGCTACAAAGAAGTATGATCTGGAAGCATGGATGCCAGGACGTGGTAAATGGGGAGAATTAACCAGTTGTTCGAATTGCACAGATTATCAACTGAGAAGATTAGGTGTAAAATACAACAGCGAAAATGGTTTAGTTCACGCTCACACTCTTAACGGAACTGCAATGGCAGTACCTCGTGTGATCGTAGCACTCATTGAACAGAACTATGACCCAACCCTGGAATCAATACGAATCCCTGAAGTCTTGAGAGACTACATGGATGGAAAAGAGTTCATTGTAAAAAATTAAAAATGAAACCCAATTACATTAACTAAATGTATGAAGTTCATATATATTAAAATCATATTTAGGTTCCATAGAACATAGACCGACTTGTAAATAAAAAAACATTGGTAGTTACCAACTTGTTTCCAATACTTGTATAAAAAAAATTCTATCAAGTAAACAATTTAAAGGACACCATTGAAAGGTACCAAATACTTGTTAGTAGAGAATCTTGAAAGTATAATGCTAGAAGATTCCAATCCTAATCTTCATCTGAGTTGTTTCCACCAATTGGCAGTGTTTCTTTAATGGATGCAAAAGGTGTGAATTTCAGAAGAGGAGTACTAACAATTCTTTTGTTTGAAAGTTTTGGACCTCCCAGTCTGTCCTTAAATTCATTCATTTTAGATGAATGTAATTGACGAACCTTGGCTAATTTCGAAGAGTTATTTATTTCGATCTTCTCAACTTTGCCAATTAAAGCCTCGTAATCTTTTTGAAGTTTTTGATAGGAATTATATTTAGATTCAAATGCATTCTTTAATGATTCAAACTTTTCCAGTAAAGCAGAATATTTCAGTTCCATTTGTTCATATTTGGAGAGTTCATTACTTCTCATAAAAAGGCTTTGAAGGTCAAATAATTTAGTATCAATGTTTAACATTTTAGTATCAATGTTGGTTGTCCCGTTAGTATCAATAACTTTATCCATTTTTCCTTCTAAAGTAGTCAATTTAGATTCGAGTTTTGTAGATTTCCCGTATTCTAGAAGTTCTTCAAGGAGTTGTTGTGATTTAGAGTCTAAAGAAACGGACTTTAATTCCTTTATAATAGGGTCAAAGATTTGTTTGACAATGTCTCGTGGTGGTAAGGAGTCTTGGAATGTGGCTAATTGTGAAAATATGGATTCAGTTTTAACTTCATAATCGTTTTGGAGTTGTTTCGTAATTTCACCATTTCCTTCATGGTTCTTCTTCTCTTCGTTATCATTTATTATTCGTAATAGCTTCTCTTCACTGGATTTAATTTCTTTATCTCTTAGCTGTAATTCTTTCATTAGTTGTTGTTGTCTTTCGTCTGCTTCTTTCTTTTGTTCTTTTAATCTCTTCTCTTCGTCTTGTACTTGTTGTTCATGTTTCTTCTTCTCTTCTTCTTTCTCCTTCTGGTACTCTTTAAACATTTTCTCGTTACTTTGAGTCTGTTCATCAAGTTTACTATTCAATTCAACTAACTTGTTCACAATATCCGTTATATCTTGTTTGGTGGCATTACCTTCAGTAATCACCTCCTCTGAATAATTGGCTATATTAGTCAATAGCTTATTCAAGTACTGGTTATTATTCTTAGATCTATCACATAATTCACCCAAATCCACACTCGTCTGCTTCGTCTGTACCTCTATATTGTATAATTGTTGTTGAACTGAATTGTTGACACCATGGATATGATTAAAGTGTTCATCAATATTATCACTTTGTAAGAAGTTTAACTTTCCCACACTTCCACTTTTATTGGGAGAAATAGGTTTAAGGACTTTAGATCCTTGTACTGGAGTCGTAGGGTAGTTCTCTTTGTCATACGACATCGTGTCTGTCCTCTTGTTTCAGATCGTTTTTTGTTTACAATTTAAACGGTGCGATCTAAATCGCGGTTGCAAAATAAATCTGTTACTTGAGTTTAGTTGTGGATGAAAGATTTATGGACAGGCTCTACTGTATCTACAGTCTACAATCTCTACAATCTCAACGGTTTCCACAGTTTCAATCTCTACAATCTCAACAGCCTCTACAGTTTCCCTTCACATAATATACTTTCTTATTTAGCCTTTTATTTCCCATACAAATATAACGATTTATAAACTTCAGAACCAACTAAAAACCAACCTTGCTTTTGATAGCAGCACCATACATTGATTTCTTTCCCAGTTCTACTGTTTCACCCATTGCTTCACTTGCACTGTTAGCATAATTGTTGAATCCCTCCTCCAATGATTCCATACCTTGTTGCATACTCTTCATGAAGCCTGTAGCACCAAATGCTGCGTAGGGATTGTACCCTCCTGCCCCTCCCTTCTTGGCTGGTTCTTTGTACCCACGGTCATTCGTAGTATCATTGGTGCCTGCAGCAGCAGCAAGATACCCAGCATAACCTTGTTGAGGATTAGCCTCAGGACTAATGTTATGAGCCAAAGTAGATTCTTCAGTCTTGGGTGGTTTTCTGTTGGGGCCCCCAATCAAGTAAGCCAAATCGTCAGTGCTAACATACTTTGTTTGACCCTTAGCCCACAGCAATGCACTTGCTGATGGACGAGGCGGGATAATAGCAGTCTCATTGAAAAGGAGATCAGTAGGCGCTCCTCCCTTTGAAATACCCCGTGCATTGGACTTGGTATCGTACAAACTCAAGTTGAATGACTCACTATCACTTATTCTAACAAATATCGAACCTGTTGGCAATAAATTTGATTGTGTAGCAGCACCACTTGCCAAAGAATCTTTGATTTTATTGTACAATTCTTTGGAAGCCTTGATATCACAGATTTCATTCAATGCTGGTAATGACATTAATTTAATAAACCCAGATTTGACCACCAGTGCTAGTACAACTCCATTGTTCATTTGAATCAATCCAGTCTTTGAAGCAGTATCTTCAATCACCTTATGGGCAAGCTTTTGCTTTGGCAACTTCAAAACTCTGATGTCTCTGTGTGATGTAGTGATTATGTATCCTGGAATCAGATGACCTTGAGATAATCGTCTGAAAGCATCCAAAGTAGCAACAGTTGACAGACCATCCTTAGCACTAACTGGAATAATGCTATCAAGTTTAGAAGCAGTTTGGTCGTCGCCACTGAGAGACCGGTAGTTGAGACCAACAGATTTATCAGTCATCACAACTTGGAAAGCACCATTCAGTTGTGGAACAATCTTGAATAAAATCAAGTTTCCTCCATTGTTGGTTCCTACCATCAATACAATCGACGAATAACCATCTTGTCCATACTCCATAATTGCAAACTCGATACTGGTGACATAACAAGTACCGGTTACAGAGACTAAGAATTCGGTAATAGATTCAGAATTCAAGATAATAGCAGGCCCTCTAGTAATATCACATACAATAAACTTACCAGACTTGTAACCAATGGCTGCAAAACCAATGTCACTCATTTTAACACAGGAGATTGGCAGTGGTTCGTCAACACGTAAAAGAAAAAGTGGCAAAAAAGTGGAGGTCATTGCAAAAGTTCCCAGTACTCTGTTTCCAATATCTAAAATCTTAGCATTTCCATTGGCATGTTGAGTAGGGCATTTCGAATAATCTTGTGAACTTGAAGAGCCTTGGAATGCGTTGCTTCTTTTCCCATACTTACAAATAACAACGTCACCACTTCCAAGTCCGATCAACATCTCTCTACTTTCAAACCCTGCAGAGACTTGCGAGATCTTCAAAGCCTCTGGGTTGCCGCTATCGTACAAGGTCTCTTTTAAACTCACTTGTACAATGTTTTCATTATCAAAGTTCTCGTTTCTAGAGATATCCATTAATCTCACTAATCCACCTTCGTGTCCCGTAACCAAGATATCGCGGAACCCATCATTGTTACCAATAGGTTTGATTTCATTGTGACGACTCATTGGAGCACCACCACTTAACAACGACTTGGTTCTAGCACCTGCACCTCCAGACGCTCTGCTGGATATTATAGAGTACCAGTCAACTCTCCTGACCAATTGGACATACGAAAACAGGACAGGAGGGTGGACAAAACCAATTGAAGCAGGTAACAAAAGATTGCCCAAGTCTGTACTTCCTTGAGCGCCACTAGAGTCAGTTGAAAACTGGATAAATTGGATGGAGTTGACATTTGTTAACAAGAGTAAGTAGTTTGGGTCATGGCCTCCGTTAAAGTAAGGTAAGCATTCAGACAGGATTGGAATAATTTCTCTCACATATTCACTAGTTACTCCAGGAGGTGGCTGGTAGAAGGAAAGTGGGATGATACGCTGTCCACCTTGAGGTTGTGAGTAAAAGATACCTTGCTTCTCGTAGGAGGCAAGAGAGTATTTAAGGGTGTAGCCAAACTCTAAGACATTCAAGACGGGAGCACCCAGTGGGTCTCCACCACTTACGATTAATTGGGTGATTTCAGGATCTTTCCCACATACCCATCTTACACTTGTAATTGGGTGATTTTGTTCTTCGCTAGCTGGTGGAGGCTGCAGCAGTGGTGGGCCTGGTTTATGTATACCAGTTTCAAATATGCTTCTTGCTTCAAGTAAAGTTCCTGAGGCTACATCCCAGAATACCAAAGAGTTGTCCTTGTGGGCAGTTACCACATGGAGACCGTTCGGGTGGAAGTGAGCTTCCAACATTTCCACTATAACACTTTTGCCAGCGCCAAACATCTTCTTTTTGTAGCCATTTGCAATGAAACTAGAGTATTCGAATCCCTTTGCTTCTTTTAAAAGTTCGAATACGAATGAGTTCACAATTTCCCCAGCCACCAATGAGTACACGATGGCGCAGTGTGAGTAAGTTACCAATATAGTACCTATATCTCTTGGATGCCATTCAATTGATAAGACAGGAGACATTTTGAACCTACTCAGGACTCTTTTCTGTAAGTTATCTACACGGAATGGAGTCAAGTTGAGTCTATCGACATCATAGTACATAATACCTCCATTTGATAAACCAACCATGAGCCAATCTAAAGATGGGTCAGATGAGACAGCAGTGACTGAACCAGGGAATGAATAAGTAGATAATATCTTCTTTGAATGTAATGACAAAACCGTGACATCTCCTGATACTGAAGATATAGCCACTAAATATACACCCTTAATAAAGGCCAAATAATTAATGGGCTTAGTTGAATTGAACTCGAAAACAACCTCCACATTCTGTTGTCCAAATACTCTGATTTCATTCTTGATAGTTGAAATAGCCAACAACGACTGTACTGGGTCATAGGCAACAGCTAATATCGCATTCTTGGCCACTCCTAATTGGTTAACAATACCTATATCCAAATGCTTAGGATTAATTTCTTTAGGAGATAAATCTTGCGATCCAGCATTCTTAATTGCATTGGATACAGAACTTAAAGAAAGCGGTGCCTTTCTCAGCTTCAATTTATTAAACATGAAGGCCCGTTTTTTAACTCAATTAAATTTTAAACTTCAAACTTCCAAGAAACTCTCTTTAAATTAAATATAAAAATTTCCCCGGTATATGATTAAACACGTGACTCCCTATTATACGATGGAACGTCCCTTTACAAAAACAAACACGTATTTTGAAAAGTTGCAATTTATAAAAAGTGGTTGAGATTCATTTACTTTAGAATACCGACGATGGTGAGTATAGAAGGTGGATGAGGTAATGTTTAAAGGGGATTTACTAACGACGAATTCTTATAGTCTTTTTCTAGTGATCAAATAATTGGCTTGGGAATGCTTGGAGTAGCTACTGCAGTCTTTACATACTATACCATATGGGTATTCGTGTTACCATTCGTCGATGACTCGAGTGTGTTGCAATCCTTATTCTTACCAAGAGACTATGCTATTAAGTTACCATTGCTCTTATTATTAACCGCAGCTTTGGGTGTTGGTGCATTTGTTGGTAGAACCTTGATCAAGAAGGCTGAAAAGGAAAAGGCTAAAGCAAAGAAGAGTAAGAACCAATAGATGAACGTTTGTATTATGCAATTTAAGGATAGGTGTATTAACTATTTTAGGAAGAAATAGCGACCCCGAAACAACTGCTTTGTTGTAGGATGGTATATGGGTTCTTTCTAGATGTGTTGTAAATATATGGACTCACTTTTTGCAGTGATTAGAAATTGTTGTAGGGCAAAGTTGTAGAATGGAGTATTATTGTAGGTTGCCGTGGTGTTACTTGTGGTTGTGATTGCTGTGTTAGTTAGGACGTCATGTTGTACTGATGGCTGAGATTATCATGTAGTGGTATTCATAATTCATGATTGACATCAATATGAAATAGCAGTTATAGCTTCTACAGAAAAATACTTCACCTTTACAGCCTTACCAAACTTATATCCTTCAATATAATACATGTAAAATCGAATAGACGTTTATTATCGACAAAGAGAACAAATCTATAACTCCCTCTATCTCCAACATTTTCAACTTCATATTTGAGTACTTTGTAACTAAAATTACCTACATTAATCTGAATGCCCCACAGTAACAAAGACCCTAAATTTCTTACACTCCATTCTATGAGCGAACGATAAACTCCCCAGTCTGTGTAATATATTTCACACCTTTGTATGGCTTGACAGTATCTCCTAAACCCTTGGCACTGATGATATTCAAACTGTCAACCTTAATTCCACTAGGAACAGCTCCTTTATACAAGTATTTCGCCCTCAAATAAATTGGTTTAACTGCTCTTATCTTTTTAGTTTCTTTAATTTCAATAAGATCTTCTCCTGGACTAGTGAACCCACTGTCGACATGGTTCTCATCTATTTGATTAGATTGAATTGATGCATGTAATACAGGGTGGAGTCCGGACTTTAATGAGCCCAAATTCCATTCTCCTCTACCATTTCCCAAATATCTAAAGTCTCCATGTGTGATTCTCTTGGTCTTCACATTAGAAATGATAATCCGTCGGTTTTCGGTTTCAGAATCTGCTCCTTTTTCTCCAACCTCTTCTTCTTCTTCCTCTTCTTCATCATCTGATTCTCGTTTATATTGGGCATTTTCATTTTCATCTTGATTTGGATCTTCACATACAACTTCAAGTGCCAAATTCTCAATTTTGGAAACAGCCTTGTGGTCTTTGATATAAATTTTGACCTCAAACTCATTCATGTTATCACCTAATCCAGATTGGAAGTCAATGTCAACCAATCCCAATAAATCATTAGCTTTAGGATCGATATCAACAGTATAATCCATCAAAATAGAGTTCCCATCTGGAGGAATGAAATTAAGTACGCCAGGATTACCTGTCCATTTGTCTATATTTATGCATTGGTGGAAACTTGGTAATCCCAAATCTAATCCTTTAGTACCTAATGCCAATTGTAACATCGGTACTCCTGACAAGTGTGATTTAAAGTTGATTTGGCCAAATATTTCGCCTGTGATTGGAACCAATTTAGCTCCTCCCCGGAGTCTGGATGATGAATAGAATCCAGAGTCAAAGTGTCTATCTAAGTTTGAGTTATTCTTGTGTGATGATACAGGTTTTAAAATCACATTAATGGTCTCGACTATATCAACGTACATTTCGTTGTTGGTATATTTGACATTTGAACGTCTCCATGGAATATCATTCAATGGTTTGGAGTCACTACTGTTGCTATTATTACTTGTACTTTTTCCTCCTCCCAATCCTCCGACTCCTCCAACTTTAAGTGATCCAAGACTAGTATTTGTAGCAGCATTGGCTATACTTGTACCAGTACTCAAAATTCTGGACAACAATGATTTACTTGGAATGTAATCTTTCAACTTATTGACATCTGTTATGAAAGGTGTATCGCCGTGTATCATTTCATTGAGAACCAAGTAAATTGTATCTGTATTTGTACTTATCTTGTTTGAAGTTAATGGTGAGCCAAAGTATTCAGTCAACACCAATAAAAACCTCTTCAAAAATACACTTGGAATCATTGGGTTTGGATTATTGCTATTGGAAGATAACAAGTAGCATATCAATCCATCAATCTTATCATATACAATGAAGTATTCCAGATTAATCTCAATAGAAGGTAGCGTATTAAGTGCATTCTTTGAACTTGTTGATCGGGATACACCACTGCGTGAAGAAAACACATCATCGGTGCTACCTTTAGTCTTGATTACTTGCTCAAGCCCACTGTAATTAGGCGAAGAGAGCGTTGCCAAATACTCAAACACCAAGTTGTTAGACGAATCCGTGATATACAACGACTCAATCATCTTTTGGTGGTGGCAGTTGATTTTGAAAAAAAAAAAAAATTAACTTTAATGTGATCACAAGTCGTAGGAAGCTGAGAGTGAGCAAGAGATAAGACAGAATTTAGAGGAGGAAGTTAAGAGAGGAGAGCTTGTGAGGTATCTAAAAGAGTATTAAAGTAGTTTTAACAACTTGGAGTGGATGTGAAAGATTTAGACATTTTGAATTGATTCAATTAACAAGAGATATAGACTGATTAGTGTACAGTGACATAAGGTTGTAGTTTTAGTTATTTGAGTTACGTGCAAAAGAGTACTGTGGCACTCTGATTCTGATTTCCACTGAACAAAGTAATTATTAAACTTCAGTCAATTGTAGAACAACCATCTTGTTGTAGCACTCAACTGGTGTTTAATCTCACCTTCAACTACAATGAATAAAATAATAAAATGTATTAGGGTTAGGGATTAGGGTAGGGGGAAGAAAACAAAGTTGGGTTATATACAAAAAAGACAAGCTTATAGATTTGCAACCATTCATGAAGAAACAATATCAAAGTAAGGGTCCAAAGTACTAAGATCTTGAGATCTTCAATTGCAAATCAATGAGCTTGAAGCAGCCGAGCCAATATAAAAAAACATCAATAATAGTAAAAGGGTAATAAAGAAATACCACATATGCTGTCTAGTGGGCAACATAGTTGAATATCTTGGGTTGGTAAAATGAGGTTAAAGCACATAAAGTGCTGAACACGGTTCGAATTAAGAAAAAAGTAGAGTTATTAAGATGATCATTCATATATCAAGGCGGTTTTAATTCCAGCTCAAAACTATTGGCAAGCTCGTTCACAAGTCAAGGGACCCGAATTTCAAAATTCAAGTTTACTCAAATCCCTTGTACACACACATTATTCAATCAACTTGTTCCATATAGTTGGCTGCAAAAAAAAACCGTTCTTTTATGATACCATCTTAAATACATCTCTTTTAACTTACTTCAAGTGGTCGTGTTCATGGTCAATGCTAGAACTTAAAGGTTCACTCAATTCAGATTCTTCTTCAACGAGGTCGACATCTAAGTCTCTGGCAACTCTAGCTTCCACATCCTTGATATCAGCCAAACCGTAGAAGGCAATAGTGGCAAGACCAAGGAGGGCAGCAAGAATAGAAAAGGTTAAAGCAACAATACCTCTGGCAGTGAAACCAGTTGGCAAAGCCTTGTGTTGAACATTCTGTCCAGACAAGTCCAAGTAGTCTTGAGAGTTGGCAGCAGCGTTACCTTCAAAGTCCATAGTGTTACCCTTACAAGCGTTAATAGAGTCTTCAGTCAAAGCTTGAATTGGGTCAGCTTGGATAGCCAATGGGTCTTCAATAAAGGTGACAGCCAAACCTTGGTCCAAATGCCATTCAATGTGACAGTGGAAGAACCAAACACCTGGGTTGTCTGCCTTGAATCTAAGAACCATGTAAGCTTGAGGGTTGACGTAAACAGTGTCTCTGATCATTGGGTACTCAGGCCAGTCAGCATGTTCGGTAGCGTTGTATCTAACAGGAGGATCGTCGTCATCAACTGGTTCGTGACGTTCAATAACCTGGAAAGCGTGACCGTGCAAGTGGAAAGGATGCTTACCAGTGTCCAAGTTGTTAACAACAATGTCAACAACGTCATCTTTTTGCAAAACAATCGAGTGGGTGTTGGTACCGTAAACTAATTCGTTGGTAGCCAATTCACCAGCAGACAAGACAGTCATCAAGGTAGGAACCTTTGGTCTAGTGTAGGTGATGTTGTTGAAGAAAGCATAGTTGACACCGTTACCCAAGTTGTCCATAACAACGTCCAAGGTGACGGTGAAGTCAGCGTCGTCCAATAAGGTGTCGTTAGTCAAAGGTCTCAAGTAGAAGTCATCAAAGAAGTCATCAATCGAGTCTACAAAGTATTCAGTAGCGTTTGGCTTAGTGTCATCGTAGACGATGGTGTTTGTACCGTTCAAGACCAAATCCTTTGGCATGACATCCAACATAGTGTCGTCAACCTTGTTCATGAAGGCATAATTCTTAGAAGTGTCATTCTTCGTGGTGATCAACGCAGTATAACGTTGAGCAACAGTGATGTACAACATTTCTGTAGTATTCCTTTCGACATAGATTCCGTCAACTTCAACGACAGTGAACTCGTGATCTTCCATGTAAAGATATTGAGAGGTGAATCTACCGGTGTTGACGATACGTAACAAGTATGTCTTACCTGGTTCGACTTTCCAAGTGGCGTTTCTAGTTTCGTTGAATAAAAAGTTCTGTGGGATTGGTTCAGCACCTGTTGGGTTGTATCTGTTCAAGAAATTAGGCATCAAGACATCAGAGTCATCGTGGTAGTGTTCACCAAGCAGCAAGAAGACTTCTTCGTCGTATTGATCCTTGTATGGGAAATCGTCATCTTCAATGATGAAGACACCTCTCATACCATCACCGTATTGGCCTGAGGTATGCGAGTGGTACCAGTAAGTACCAACTTGGTTTTCGACAGTAAAGTTATACAAGAAAGATTGTCCTGGAGGAATTGGGCATTGGGTAACCATTTCAGGTCCATCCATCTGGGAAGAACCCTTTTGGAACATACCGTGGAAATGCAAGGAGGTGTTTCTGTCAGTGAAACCATTGGTCAAGTACAAGTTGACAGTGTCACCCTTCTTGACTTTCAAGAGAGGCAATGGCCATGTGTTGTTGAAACCAATCATTTTTCTGTCAAAGACACCATCTGGGTTGGCATCAACCCATCCGGTAGTAAAGTACCAGGTATGGGTCTCAGCAGCAACAAATGCTGGCAAGAGCGCAGTGGTTAAGAATAAGAAGGCAGATGCAAACTTCATTCTTGTCTTATATTATGTTTTTTTTGTACCTCTATTATCGATGTTATTTGAATAAGGCTGGACTTCTCTCCTCAATTGGACCAAAGGATGAGAAGCTATTGGCTTTTAGTTTTTGGCTGCTATTTTCTAATGGCTGTCAAAAAGAAAAAGAAAAACTAGAACAGATGTTTGAGTTAGATCTGTACCTGTCAAAGTGACAAAGAAGGTGGTGTACTGAAACGTTAGCTTTGAATGGTACCAAGAGAAAGAGGAAATAAAAACTTCTCACTTTGAAGAATCCTTGGACTTTTTATATCACCTCTAATTTTATGAGGCCTACTAAAAAAATTTTCCTTCATCCTAATTTGAATGGTGTGCTTGTCGTACAAAGAGGCTTTGATGTATCTTTTTTTGGAAGTATTACTTTATTAGGTATTTCTTTATCCATTAATCTATACCATCAATTATGGGCTCCTGACTTCATGGTGGGTTGCTATTGGCTGAGACAGTTTATTCACTTCCGAAATTACGCACGTAGCGGACGCTCATAATACTTTAGAAGTGTAGCCAATACGATTTATTGACCCTATTGTAACTTTAAGAGGATTGCATTGTTCATTAATACTTACATACATCAACGTTCATGTCTGTCAATGTATCTTAGACTCTGTTAATACATCGCACAGATCAAAGAAAGAAGATTATTACATTGTTGAACATATCGTAACGTTCTCAGCCTATTCCACAGCCTCTTGTTATCTATTGAAAGCCCTTTCTCTTCATCAAAAAGATCAGTTAAATAAAAAAAAAAAATCCCTTTCCTCCTCCTCTGCTAATCTGATCAAATCTAATTGATCAATCAGATAAAAATGGGGCAGTATTGTGGGAAGATCCGAAATGCAATTCAAAAAGAAACGTCACTTTTGTACTGTAATGGGTAACGATTAATCCTGCACATCAAATAATATCCGGTTCGCATTTGATTGAATGCTGGCTCAAGGTATTGGCTACAGTATAAGAACGAGGCTCTACGGCTTAGTTTGTAGCATTCCGAGACTCGCATACTTGCGGGATCGTATGTAAGCGGCTCATGCTAAGCAAAAATGTGATTTGATTAGAAGATATTGACAGGGAAATATGTACTTAAGAGAGTCAAAGGTACACAAATAATCGTACAATACCGTAGACCAATGTTAATATTTACATCCTACATTGAATGGGTATTCAAACCTGAAAGAAAAGAAAACTTATGAATGAATTAAACTGGTGATTTCTTAATGCATTCATTTAAATTAATTTACACTTTTTATCCAATCGACACTCAGTGAAACCGGGCCTTCAACCCGACATATGTTTCGTAAATGTGTCTTAATTTATGACTTTTTGTCATCACCATCTAGTCGCATCACCTGACAGGTACCAAAGTAAGAAAGAAAAAAATTCTGTGGGGTCTACGTCATTTTTTTAAATACCCCAAAGTCCTTTCAAGGATGAGAGTGTTCATTCGCTTTATTTCTACCAAGATTGTTGGAAATAGTAATGCGAATGCGAAGTACAAAAGGTCTACTCATCCGACATCTGTGCCGTTAACTAAACTATTGCTGAATAGTTTCCCACTTCTGGTATCTCAGTCTGCAACTGATTTCCAAACCTTTCATACAAATAGAAGCAAATTTCAACATGATTTACTTTCATTACTTGATTTTTACCCAGATGCTGATACTCAAGGACGATCTTCAGAGATTATTCATACTCAAATAGATGATAAGGGGAATTATATGAATGAATTTCTGATAAAAACTAGTAATAATCCAGAGGACATCAAACACCATTTAATTATGGTGCATGGATATGGAGCAGGTTTGGGTTTTTATATAAAAAACTTTGAAGCTCTTTCAGCTTTAAAGGGCTGGCAAATCCATGCTATCGACTTATTAGGTTATGGTTACTCTTCAAGACCTTCGTTCAACAAAGTATCTAACTTACAACAAGTGGAGAAATGGTTCCATGACTCGTTCGACACGTGGTTGCATAAACGAGGTTTAGCTAAAGACTCAAATAATGTACTTGTAATGGCACATTCAATGGGGGCTTATTTAATGGCTACTTACGGACTATTGAAGAACCCAAACTTTTGCAGAAAGTTGATTATGTGCTCCCCAGGTGCAGTCATCAAACATCGTAAACCAGTACTGGTACCAGATTACTTTAAGAAATTATGGGAACAGAACATCTCTCCATTCTCACTCGTTCGAAACGCAGGACCTCTAGGTTCCAAATTGGTTAGTGGATGGTCATACAGAAGATTTGCAGAATTATCACATACTGAGTTGACTAATTTGCATAGATACTCATACGGAATATTCAACGCTCCTGGCTCAGGTGAGTACATGCTCAACTTCCTCTTGGCACCTGGGGCTGATGCACGACACCCTTTGGCAGATCGTGGAATACATGCATTACAACCGGAAGTTGAATGGTGGTACGGGAAAGATGATTGGATGGATATCGAAGGTGGCCGTACCTGCTCGAAACTTATTAATCAACACAACAAAAGTTGTCGTAGTAGGGTTAGAGAAATACCTCACAGTGGTCACCATATTTATCTTGACAACACGTTAAGGTTTAATGAAATGTTGATTGAGGAAATGAAGAACTTTAACCATGAATAAGTTTTAGTCATTTGCATCATCAGATTTGATATACTACTTCAAGTCTGCCTTGATTGTCAACCTACAAAAAAAATTAACGGCAACGTTATATTATCTTATTTATTATTGAATACACGGGCATTTAATGATTCAAATATTAGTTTATATGATAAATCACATTCCAGACATGGGGGTATTTATTTTTCTGGTTGGCATTGTATTGTTCATTCCGGTTCATTGGGATAGTCGTAATTCGTCATACGGTGTCTGTGAACAGAACACGCAATCTCAATGAGATTGGTAAGTTAGGGTCAGTTACCAATACTTCGTCACCGTCGCCTATCAAGTCCGCCAATTTCTTCGTCAAGTTGGGTCTTGTTAATTCTTCCAATGCTGGAGGGTTTCTCAAGTATAAGTTTGTTGTTTTACTAGACAATGAAGGGTTAGCCATTTGGACATCTTTTTTAGTACTTATTTCATCGATGAAATCTTCCAAGAGCCACCAGCGTGGAGCAGTTATGTTTCTTACTGTTTGGCCGCATACTGCGCAGTCTGGAGTTTTCTCATTCTTGTAAGAATAAGTGTAGATGGACTCATCTCCAGCGTACATCATGTAGTTGTTTAGGAGTGGGTTTGAGTTGGTGACGAGTTTGAAGGCCTCGTTGCAACAGGACGCTGCTACGATGGCGTTCGTCGATGCGATTGCTGGGATGATGTTTTTGACCACACCCAAAGTGAGCTGACGCGTGACTCCAGTGATGTTGTATTCTTGGGCTCTGGCCAATGCTGTATGGTACATCCAGTCCACTTGCGACGGCACATCTGCATCGAATTTCTGACCTGGGTGTATGCGTGGCCATTCAAGTTGGCTTGCCCATTCGATACAATGCTCTGGGAGTCTTGGTGTGTTTGCAATGGTGCAGACGGGGTATGTTGTTTTAGGACTGATCAAGTTTAAGGTACATTCGTAGCAAGATGAATCAGTTGGTATGATAACTCTTGATTGTCCTCTGAAACCCTCGGTGCCTCCATCGATCATTGGTATTATGAGACTATCTTCAGCCAAAGTTACTAAAGTGGCATTGATCCATCTTCTAGCTTCGACGCTATCTAACCCACATACAACTACTTGGAATTGTTTATAATAGTCCAATGGTTTCAGCTGTATAGTACCAAAGTATGGGTTGATTTCCAACAAAGGATCTTGCATCCTCTCCAATATGAAGTTGGCCGCCACCTCCGCCTTTGGCTGACCAACATCCTTCTCTCTGAATAAAAATTGTCGATTCAAATTGGATACATCAATAGTATCCATATCAATCACATCGATATGTTTAAACCCAGTCAATGCTAAATTCTTAAGGATCTCACATCCAAGCCCACCTGCTCCAATCACCAAAATCCTGAATGTAGTTAACCCTTCAACTGCATCTTCCATTGAATACTCATCTGGTACTTCATTAAAAGGCCCAGCCTCTTTCAATAACGGTAATATAGAAAGTACTCCTCTCGACTCAGTTACACTCATTGTCTACCTTTAAAAACTTATATATTATAGTTCACTTTTACAAAGCCCTTCCAATACTTGTTTTTTCACTATCCCCGTTCCTTGGATTTGTGCGTGTTTCAATCTCAAATTAACTCACGAGTGAGGGTTCGGCGTACTCTAACCTTAACCTTTTTGTCACCGCGTATTTGCCCAGTATTCACCTCTTCGTATACCTGATGTAGCCTTATTCTCCTCCTGTAGCCTGTCCAAAATTGGAATTAAGGTACGCGACTACCCTGTTGTACTGCTAATGGTTATTTGGGTGTTCCACAAAATACTCTATATAAATATATATATAACCATCACCCCTCCTCGTCTATTAAATCTCTTCAATTCTTCTCTTATTACGTTGGGTTATTTTTACATAGCCCCTCCATTGATTTGTAGAATGTAAGGACAAGGCTTTTACTCACATTTGGTGTCTTAAAATCTGGAGTATTACTCGTTCTACAGTTGGTCTGGTTGATTACTATTGAATAATAATTGTGACGAAATTTATGATTCGAACGTATGGTTGGTTTCAAGTTTTGGTTACAAGTATTGGTTTCAGAGCTGGTTTCAGTGTTGGTTTCATATTGATTTTTGAAGCACTTTGATTCTGTACTTGTTGCATCTTATTATTACTGACTACTTATTCATTTCACTATCAAATGTTGGATCATCTCTCCTCCTTACTCTCTTGTGTTTATACTTTTCGTTGAAGATTCTTCTCAAACTTAATTTGTATTATCAGACACAAACTGTTTATCATGTGAATTATAACTAGACTGTTCAAATTTTAGGTCTTACTCACAGTAAACCATTATACATTATTATTCATCTTTTAGCCTGACAAGTACTGTTTATTTATATTAAATAACTGGTTCATTATTTGATACGTATTGTGTTTTAATCTGTTTATATATTCTTAAACATCTATAACATAGACTCTTCTGTTGATTCTTCTGTTAGTTCTTCTGTAGACTCTTCTGTTAGTTCTTACTCCATTCTCCATTTCTTAACTCATTGAATGAATTGAACTACTTTACGTCTCTACATATCCACATACTAATATCCCTCTTGAAATTCACAATAAGTACAATACATTTCTCTTCATTAAAACATCTATTTCCTCTAAATATGCTACTCCTTATGTAATCTTTTGGATGGGGGTCGTTGTGATGCACTCGGCGGCATCCCTATTCGTTTCCCCAAGACATTATTTTCGCCCGATTGACTACTCCCAACAGTAGCTGTTGATCTTGTGGTTCTAGAAGTATTTGGTGCAATGTTACTGGCACTGCTTATGCTGGCGCTACTAGAAGCATTCGAACTAACATAATTTGGGTTCTTGGTAGGTGCTGATACTGTTGGATCAAGAGTCCTCTTGATATTCGGTGATATGAACTTGGGATCAAACTGTGGTGCTTTGGCAGCGTCCTCTGGGTTCTTCTGTAATATATCCGCTCCTCGTGCACTTACAAACATCAACTGTGTAGATGGTAAATTCACAGCTGCTTCACCAGTACCATTAATTGTTGTATTGTTACTAGTTGCAGCATTCGCTTCATTTTTATCCAAAAGATTCTCTCCCAAATCAAAATCTTCATCCATTTCATCACTGAAGAAGGACGCATCTAGCTCTTCAGCTTCTTCAGCACTTGGGACGTACGTATTTCCTCGTTCCTTTCTAGGAGACCGGCGTACTTGCTTTTCTTCTGGTTTAACTATCGGCGTCAAATTTGTATTGGGCAAACTTGGAGCTTGGTAGTTGGCATTTCCATTAAGTGAGTTGATGTTCTGGTTTGGGGTTTGCGTGGGGTAGTTGGGGTTGTATGAACTTTCCATCAAACTTACCTTTGTCGCCTTCATTCTTTCTCTGGACAATGCAGTTGGATCTCTGTAGAAATCATCTGCTTCATATACTCTAGGTTCAGGTTGGATGGTTTTCATCTTCGATACAATGGTCTTGTCGTACAAGCAATTACCCAAGACATTTCCAAAACAACGCAAGCATCTTTTAATCCCATCAGTGAATGCTTCCTTCTTACATTTTTCGAACGCCATAGCCTTGGATTTGGCGTTATCCATGAATCCATATCCAAAATCTTCATGGTATGTTCCATCTTTAATGGTGACTCGAACAACCACAGATAATCCCAAAGAGAACTTACCTGAGTTGCCATGAGTGTCAAAGTAATCCACCGTCGTACTTATCAACTCAGAATTCCATCCATTATAACCAAAGATCTCATTCGCCAAATTGAGTGCTCTCCATCCTTCAATATATGAAACCTTCAGCGAACCTGCACCAGCGCGAGAACTAACGTATTCAGGACCCAATACTTTATCTAGTAAGGTTTGAATACGATGTACTTCTTCTGGTTTATATGCTACTGGTTTGAATTCTCTGGAAACCGCTGCACCAGGTCTTTCTCTATTAGGATTGGGTCTATTAGGTTGGTTCATGCGATTGTGTGAAGGCGGTACACCCATATTTGGAGAACCATTAAATGAATTTTGAGCATTCCCAGCTATTGGACGTGAAGTTGAGGTTCCTCCTGGAACGTTATTAGGTGGTCCTCCGTTAATATTAGGACGGTTCATTGAATACTTTTCTTATATTTAACCTCTCTAATGAACGCGTTTTGATCTCTTAAAAAAATGTCAACCAGACGTGTGTAATGCACGACAGAAAGAATCAAATCATGGGAAGTTGATTACCAAGTTGGAATTTTATATATGAATTATCTAAGTGAGGTGCTCTCATCATCTTAATATCATTCATTGCTTATTTCTCTCACGTTCATTCTTAATCTCTACATAGTGTCTTCATCTAATTTACTTTCATTATCTTCAATTATTTTATTATACATACTTTACAAATGGATGTTGATGATATCTCTTGTGAAAGAATCTTTCTAATGATTGTTTCCTTGTGCCAATAAAGTTTTCTTACTAAAGATGTAACCTCTTGTTGTATTTCCTTATTATTATTCTTTTTCTTCTTGTTGTTGTTGTTGATGCACATATCGATATACTACTCATCGATTATCTATCATCGATTATCTATCATCATCATCAACAATTAAGCTGGTAGAGGGGATAATTATATCATCCATGTCTATTAAATTTCACTCCACCTCTTTTCTTTCACACTAGTTCTACTTCTTTTACTTAAATTAGTTCTCGTTAGCTTCAAGCCCTTTTCTACTTTCACTTCTGAAACATTTATCTTCCACTGTTAAGACTCGCTTAACAGCATACCAACCAATGATAACCATTTCTTATACATCCAAACTCGAAATCAAAGTTATATTCTCACCCTTCAATAATATCCTACCCAACTCCTCCTTTGTGTTGTCCTCTGTACTAACTTCAACAGCATCATCAATCACCACATTCATAAACTCATCGAACCCTCTTATCTTACCTTGTATTCTCAGTTGTGTTTGCTCATAAAGCCATATCGTCACAGGAGACTGCTGTTGTAAATATTTGAAGATCAAATTGATCGGTGGGAGCATACTCTTCTCTGTTCTGGCCATGACTATAGTTGTAATGATGATGTTCTTCTTATTTTTCTTTCTGCTTTTTTGGTTTTGATTTTTTTGTTTGCAACTTTCTTTGATGGAAGAGGAAGCAGAAGATTGGAAGCCATTATTTGTACAATGGATACAAGATTCTGCTATTGAGGCCACTAAGCGTGGGGGTAGAATGGCTATATTTTATAACCGGGCATTGGAGAAAATTAGGCGCTTTGATCAACCTATTCATGACCCTAAAACGTTACGACTGATTCAATATATCGGTGGGAAAACAGTCCAATCATTGACAAAGAAGTTGAAGGATCATTGCGAGGAGAATTCAATTCCATTTCCTTTAGCTTTCCAAGAACAAGTAGAATTACCAGTGAAACGTGGGGCTCCGACTGGAGCTGCTGGATCGTCTACAGATCAACAACCACCTAAGAAACAAAGAGCTCGTAAACCATACATACCAAGACATAGATCTGGAGGGTTTGCCATTGTGATTGCATTATTCATAGGAGATAAAATGCGTCTTGGACTCTCCAAAGATGAGATTATTAAGAAGGCTGCTCCGTACTCAGATAAGTCATTCACTACGAACCCTGCTGCTCATGATTTCTACTCATCTTGGTCTGCTATAAAAGTCTTGATCAATAACGAGATTGTTGATTTCAGTGGTCGTTCACCTAAAGTATACTACTTGACAGATGAGGGATTAGATCTTGCAAAGCGATTAGCAATGGCAGTGGATATCGGGGGTGGGAATGAGAATGATGAGAATGTACAAACCGCAGACGTGTCTTATGATAATAATCTACGCGTCACTCCAGATACTTCTAGAATTCTACAACAAGAGGAATTCGCTGATGAATACCCACAGTCTCCATTCTCACTCTTCGTTCCACAAGAGCTGGAACCAGATTCCCAAGAAGCTATCCAACAAACCAAACAACCAGTGAATATTCATGATTCTTCCAACAGAATTTTCGCAGGTACAAAGTATGATATCTGGCCTGAAGAAGAATTTGAGATTATACTAGTTATAGATAATAGGGAAATACGGTCCCTGCTGGAAAGGGACTTTTTCCACACAAGATTAAGTTCACTTAATGTCACCTGCGAAATCCGACTGCTAACAGTTGGCGATATTTTGTGGATAGCCAAGCACGTTCCTACAGGGAAAGAAGTAGTCCTCGACTACATTTGCGAACGTAAACGGTTTTCTGATTTAGTCCAATCCATAAAAGATGGACGGTTTCAAGAGCAAAAGAACAGATTGAAAAAGACGGGAATGAGCCACTTCTATTATATTGTTGAAGAAAATGGGATCGAGAGTAAAAATGAGATGATGGATGCAGTAAGGACCTCGCTTGCCATGACAATGACCGTTTCGGAATTCTACTTGAAAAGATTCAAAACTATCGATGATACTATTCTGTTTCTTGCGTCCATTACTAAAGTTATCAAGAAGTCTCTTTCTGAAACAAAGTTAATAGTCCTCAGGCCAAGAACTTTAAACAACCAGAAAGAGTATACCCAATTATTGCGGCAATTCAAGGATAAGTTTGAAACTAAAAATACAGGAACCATCTATAGATGTGCACATCTATTTTCTGTGTTTCAACAACTGATGGCTAAAACAGGGATGATGACTGTAAAGGAAGTATTTGTTCTTATGCTTATGGCAATTAAAGGAGTTTCTTTAGAACGTGCATTAGTTATACAACAGAGATTTGAAACACCTCGAAAACTTATTGAATTCTACAACATAGAAAACCGAGGTCTTGGATTGGCAGCAAAGAAACTACTCTTGATGGAAGAATTTAAAAATCAAGTTGGAAACAAGAAGATTGGAAAGGTCCTTCTGGAAACCATTCATGAAGTATGGGGGAAGAAGTAAAGGTAAACGGGAACTAAAAAGGAAGAATAGCTATAGTTTAGGAACTTAAATGAAAGGCTATAATACCAACTAATTAATTAATTAAAATTAAATGAATAATGAAATAAATCACCTAATTGTAAACCTTTGTAAATCACTCTAACCTGATAAATCTAACATCTTCATCACCATACTATTAGTGAAGCTGATACTCAGTCGTGTTTGGATCAAATTTTTATAGGTTTTTTTTCACCAGTTCATTTTCAGTAGGTGAAAAAAAAAAAAGATCAAAAGTTGAAGGTAACAGAATGGGAAAAGGAGTACTCAAGTACGGAGGAAAGTCTGGTATCTTGCCAAAGCTTCGTCCTATTTTCAAGCGTTTTCCTATTAGACCTAGAAATGCATCTGAAATAGAAGAAGACGCTAAGTTGGAAACTGGTTATGCTAAGGGTATACCATTACCACAGAAGAAGGGATTTACATTCCACCGTGTACAACCACCCAAACCAGTATTGACAGTTGAACAAAGAATCAAGTTAAATATTGAAAGCAGAGAACCTAAGACACCAGTGGATGAATCTAAATTATCGCACGAAGAGTTGTGGCAGTTGAAGAGAGACACTATTCGTAGAAGTTACTTGAAAGAAGCATACTTGGTTGAAGCCAAGAGATTAGAAAAGGTGGATGAATATAAGGCCAAGGTTGCAGCCAAAGAAGAAGAGTATGCAAAGTCGCATGTTTATGAAGAATCACAAGCAGACCTTTTGACCTTACCTACCATTGATTCATACTTGAAAGGACCTATGGTTAGAAGAAGAACTGAAGAGGAGCTGATATTGTTGAGAGAACAAAGACTTATAAATAGAAAAACCAAGGAATTGGAAGTCAAGGAAGACAAAGCGAACAAGTTGTTGGACTTGTACCATGCAGCAGCTAACTTCATAACCAATGAGGAAGAATTGGATGCAGCAATAACTAAAGCCTTTGAAGAAAATGGCAATGCTTACGACCAAGCTCTGTCAACCGTCAGTCAATTGATATCTGTTGGTAGCACCATGGTCCATGTCAAACATAATGAAGACTTGATCTCAGACAAGATCTTGGGACAATTGAACGGAAAACCAGGATTACAAAACATTAACGATAACTTGTCTGGTGAAAGTGAAAAGATTAAGCGTGAAGCCCAATTAGCTGTTAACCAATCTCAAGAATTGTAATTGGACCTACAATCTACTATCTGTATATAGTTTCATTAAGATACGATCCAAGAATTAAACTATCATGTGTAAGCTTGTTAAGTTCGACCCTTTTTAATAATATTCCAAACATCTCGATCTTTATCATTAAGTTATTCTCACTGACTTCTCTCCTTATTTCTCTCTCGTTCTAATCTCACACTTCATCTACCACCATCTTCATCTCTGTCTTTCTTGAAGTTGAAAAAATGCGCTACCAGTCCTAGATATCACAAAATAATAAGAAGATGAGAAAAAAATCTAAAAACATTCAAGTCCCCCAGACCCACTTGCCATTGCCAAACAATTCGAGTATATCGATCTGTGTGCAAGGATCAAAGTACTACTATAATTGAGACAAATCCAAAGCAACATGCCTCCTATAGTGAAAACTCCTAGCACTTATCAGTATTACTTTGAGAAGGTGTTATCTAAGAGACTTAGGTATGTGAATAAAATCAGTATACTTGTGGCAATAGCTTCATCGATCACACTCAAGTTACCGTATGGGGGTTTTTGGTGGAATATACTACTTACCCTTGTTGTCAGGGCGCCTGTTTTGTTCCTTGCACTTTTGTTAGTGAAGGAATCAAGGCGTAAATATTCTACTGTTGAATTCACACCACACAAGACTTTCAACAAACAAATCATCCATTCAATACTTTCTCGGACTTTTGTCAAGGTGGCGTCATATTATTCTCTTGCTGCCTATTTTATTCAATTTGTATTCATATTTCAATTGCCATTGAAGGCACAATATTTCGTGCTTTCTAAAGAATACAGACAGAAACCGTTAATCAACGACGAATGGGTTTATTATTGGGTCTATCCATTGATTCTTGCTACTATTTACACAATTGTTCACTTGGTATTCCAACGTAATCAATTGGTATTCAATTACGGTGTTAATAGAGCCCTGCCAGATGATAAGTTATTATTCAAGATCCCACAATTGATGATCAATTCGTTCTTATTGAACTTTGTTGTTTCTATTGTTGCCCCTGTATTATACTACTTGATCAGACCAATTTTTTACAGACTGAGTATATTGATCATCATGCTCCTTGGATTGGAAACAAGTATTCCAAATTACCAGGCTTCATTTCACTTGTTGGTGAACATTTCCTTTGTCTCCTTCCATACCATATTGCTTTGGGAGGTTGTGAATCATTCTTATAATGTTTATGCTACGATAGGATGTTTGGACGGAAAAAAACCAATCAGTTCATACAGCTCAGATCCCATCAACACCTTACTCTCGGGCTTGAGAAATATACACCCAGACAATCAATTGTGCAGATTAACTGCTTTCCAAGAATTAGCTTTCATTGCCACTTCAAGTGATACAGAGGGTATAAAATTGAGAAATGCAGTCTACAATGCACGTTCTAAAACTGGCTTCTTATGGCCAGCTATTATGAACGAATGCTCTTTAGTTGTGAAAGAAACCACCTCTAGGATCAATTTCAGAATACCTAGCGATTTAAAGGTTTTGAAAGAGTCTCCTAAAGTTACTTCCACAACTTCAAGGTTCGATGACTCTGATATTTTTGGTAACTCCTCAATCATAGGTAGTTTACCTTCAGTTTCAGGAGGAAATAGCAAGATCCCTCTGTATACAAGTGCTGTCACATCAAACAACCCAAAAAGTAAATGGGTCCAGCTCTTCGAAACACAAGTATTGACACCAGTCAAATCCATAATAATTGCGGTGACAGATCTTATCCCAATAAACTCAAAGACATTTTCGTCCCCAAGAATTCATAATGTGACCAAAGACTTGATTAACATCTTTGATGAGTACAACACGAAGTTTTTGTCTTCGAATTTCGGTATTTTCTTTAGAATCACATTAAAGAGAGACACGGAGTCGAGAGTGATCAACCCAGTGAATTATGGTAACTCAATTATCTCCTTGTGTAATTTCTTACTTCACTCACTTGATGAGGACAAGAACTTCTCGATTTTAAATGATGCAAATATCCGTGAGGTTTTAGAGTTGTTAGAAAAACCAATAAGATCTACAAACAACTACATTGACTACTTGCCGCATCTGGTATACATACCAGCTTCAAAGCAACATGACAAAAAGTATCTTACAAACCATTTGGTGACATTGTTACATGATTTGACAATGAACGAATTCTACAAAATTTGCATCAAATTCAACTACAAGTTGAACGACTTGATCTTGAATGCAAGAACATTTAAGTTGGCCAAGTGGGTTGTGGATGTAGCTATTGCCCAACAACAGCAAACACACCATACTGTTGATAGATAACCTATTTTTCATGTATACAGATTCATTAGAATACGTAATAAATTTATTTATTCCTAATTTTTGCCCTGTCTATCTCTCTGGTTTAATATTTACTGATCTTCTCTGGATTTCCGACCATTGTTATTGTTACCATTGTGGTTAGGTAAAGTATCCAACAACACTGGTTTAATCACCTGTTCATCAAACTTGGTAAACCATTTAGCGTGCTCCTCAGCACTAAGGAATGCTCCTAGAACACCACCGTTGTTATGTGTTTCTCCTACACTAGAACCAAAAACAGGATTGTTAACCGAGTTTCCTGGTAACAAATCATCCACGTCGCTTGTAATCAAGTCTTCGTCATCATCTGCGTGAATTTCATTGGTTTCTAGTTGACTTAAAGAAGTTCTACTACTTCTCGGGTTGGAGGATAGGCTGGTGCTAGACTCATTTCTGGACCTCACGACATCGTCTTTATAAATACCCATTGCAGCTACACTTACGCCGGGTCTACCAATCGAACCTGGAGGAGGCACTGGAGGGAATCTCCTACTACCCATAAACGAACTTTCGCCAACGTTTGTATTAGCATAAGGTAATCTTGAAGCTTCAATATCAAATTCGTCATCTGAGTCATTTGCGTCGTCAACAACACCAACCTTGATACCCAAAATCTCCAACATTGAGGCAGTAGTTCCACCAAACAAAATGACAGTAAGGACCACAACCACCAAGACTGTTGCAAGCAAAGTCCATTTGGATTCTCCTTGGATACCCATGGCCAATGCCACACCCACAGCACCACGTAAACCGGCCCAGAAAATCATCATTTGGTATGAGTGAGTAATTTCATCTGGGATTGTTTGCGAGGAAATTCCGCCGCTCAATGTTGCTCTTTGAGTGAAACGTTCAAACCTAGCTCTGTACAAGAAATTAAGAAAGTTAGACAATGGGAAGACAGCGCACCATCTTGCGATACAAATCAGGATGAATGCAACAATAATCAAGAGTGGCTTGAAGACCAACTCGACTTCGGTGAACAAGGATAATCCCAAGTAAATGAAGATGAAATTTTCTGATAACTGTGCCAATAACTGGAAAATGTACTTGGTGGCAATTTGAGTACGTCTGGACATGTTGAAAAAAGCATAATGCTTCAAAGTAATACCACAGAAAAGCAAGGAAACAATACCAGACATGTGGGCTCCGTTGGAGAAGAAGTAAGATTCGTATGCAAATAACAACACAAGACATGTTTCAATTTGTGGGTATCTTCTAATATGGGAGTGCTTCAAGATGAGAGCTACGAAAATTCCAACTAATATACCAATGATTGTCGAGATTGTAAAACTCATTAAAAACAATCCTATACCTTCAAAAAGAGAGCTGAACCCAACAGGTTGTCCATGAAACTTTTGACAGGTTTCAAACATGACAATGGAAATAGCATCATTCAACAAAGATTCACCAAAGATAATGGTGTATAACTTGGGGTCCACTTTGTAGGCATTGAAAATCGACAAGATAGTGACTGGATCAGTGGCAGAAAGAGTTGCTCCAACTGCTAACGCGTCAACAAACTCGAATTGAATTCCATCAAGTCCTAAAGACGTCCACAAGTACAATATAATACCCAAAACAGTTGCTGAAATGAAAGTACCTGGGATGGCAAATGTCAAGATCGAACCCAAGTTGCTGAAGAAGTTAGCTTGATTTAGCTCGTATCCCGAGTTCAAAATGATGGGAGGCAATAATATGTTGAAAAAGTATGAAGAGTTGAACTTAACTGCATCTTGAATATAATGACCAGGCAGCACTCTTATAACTAATCCAACAATCATACCATAGAAAATGGATAACACAGTTTCATGCACAGCTTTGATTCTCCTCTGTTGTAAGAAATACGAAGACCACAATGCGGAGCAAAGCAAGAATAATAAGATGAACAAGGCCCAGGAACTAAAGATCTCCTCAGTTACTGGGTTCGGTTCTTCCAAAGGATCATCAGGTGTGGTCATATCAGGTAGACCATCTTCAGTGTCTTCTGACAATGCTCGCTTAGCAATTTGCTTAACGGCATATAATATTATACTTGACATGTTAAAGGTCGTTCAGTGTTTAGTTCTATTATCTGTCCTTCAAATAACGATTCTTTGACGGATCAAGTAACCTGTAAATGCCTTCGGTTTTTTTTACATGTTACATAGTTCAGTGGCACAAAACGCCCCCAATCTGATTCCTTCAATTTTTTAATCGATTCTACTGCACGTCTTCTACTTAACAGATTCTACTTGGTCTCTAATTTGTATTGATGTTCGGTTAATAGTGCTGTTATGCTTTTCATGCAATTCAACAATTAATTTCAAAAACGGAAATTGAGAGAACAAAAATAGTCGTACTCACTATCACGACAACACTCTATATCCGCAAGTCCCAATCGGTTAAGTATTTTGTGCTTCCATTGACTTTCCAATTCTAAACTCAGGTACT
This sequence comes from Kodamaea hsintzibuensis (nom. inval.), assembly GCA_030568835.1. Lineage (NCBI taxonomy): Eukaryota > Fungi > Ascomycota > Pichiomycetes > Serinales > Debaryomycetaceae > Kodamaea > Kodamaea hsintzibuensis (nom. inval.). The sequence continues at coordinate 264,056 of JAJMJA010000019.1, forward strand.
TTTTCAACAGTTTTCGCAACCGCAGCAATCGCAATGAAATTCATAATTGATAGGTTGAGCTGTAAATCACTAATTGATATGATTTCGATATAGTGTTTGATAAACTGATGTGTAGTCATATGATTGGGTCTAATTTTCAAATTAGCAGGAGTTTTCAAAATATTTTACAAAATTATCACGAAAATAACCAATTCCATTTGATCTTCTGAGATCTCATGTGTATGATAGGGGACCTAAGTTCAAACCATACTCTGAGACAGAAATATGGGAAGGTGAAATAAAAAGAGAAGGTTTTTTTGAAAGTTCTATGAATGCTAATATTATACAAGCAAGCAGTTTATTTCTCTATGGTCCGCCACAAGTCAAAAGCTTTTATAGAAGGTGTCAGTATAATCCACAACCTCTACAATTGATTCTATATCCAACATTCCTCTTTAAATGCTCAATCTCACAATAGTTCTCGTCGTAACTGCTTTTTTTATCATTGCTATTAAGAACTCGCCTAACCTATATTAAAGTTTATTTAAACATTTATATATATTTATTTAGCAATATTGCTACACTGAATAACAATGAACAGAGTTGAAGATATAACTGAAGACAAGCTGATGCTCAAGGAACCGCGCTACGATTCCAATGTAAAGAATGACAAGGACTTGCAACCATCGACCATTCCATTTGAATTCGTCATAATTGCGTTACTACTCGTTGTTTTTTTGGCTTTTGCATTTTACTGCTACACTCTCTTTTGGAAAGCGTACCTGTTGTTAATGATGGCCATTAACTTGTTTAACTATTTTGATAAGAATAGCGGACAAAACGTGAAGTCTAGCTCGACTTTAGCTTAGAGGTTCAACTCTCAGACCTTTAAAGCCGCGACATGTGAGGTACTGCTTCTTTGAGCAAAGATGTTACATAGTTGATGCTAGCCATTTCATTTACCATATGTAAGAATAAAATGTTTCAAAAGTACACTGTAATAACATCTAAAGTAATTCTTAATATACTCTCGTGCTGAACAGCATGTTGATTTAGAAACACACCACATTTTGAAGCAGTTAAAATGTTGATAGCAGCTCCAGGAGAAAGAGTACTACACCGAAGTATCTGAAACTGAGGAACGACAACAGCACCACAATGTAATACAATTGAAATGCTTGTGATGCCAGATTAGCCTATGTAGTTAGCAGAGGATGATTTCAGTCTGATTATTTTTACCAGCAATGGTTCTCCTGGATCTAATTAAGGGACACTCCAAAATTAAAAGTCAAATCAAAACACTCGGAGCATTCAAGACAACACAGGAAACAGCCTGCGTAGCGTAATGGTTAACGCGTTTGACTTCTAATCAAAAGATTCCGGGTTCGACTCCCGGCGTGGGTTATATTTTTTGCTCCTTAAGGAATGCTACCTACAGACTAAGTCGACCTGAGCGGACTAATTGTCTTACAGTTCTTGAATTAATATTAGACAGACCTGCTGGATTCCATACATTTAATGAATTACCAATATTATTTGATCAAAGTCAAAGTTTATCAGTTATGTATTTTTTTTTTTTTTTACCATTTTGTTTATTGAAGATTTAGGTGTATATAAGAACATTAAAAGAACTGTTGATAAATACCATAGAACGAATTTCATGAGAAGTGATAGCTTGCGGACGAATATACCATAGAACGAATTTCATGAGAAGTGATAGCTTGCGGACGAATGTCTCGCAGAACACTATCACTGAACCGACTTCGTCGAGCCAGAATCAAATTCAACAATTGAATATAACCTCTTACGTTATTTTTCATTTTTTATTTCTTAATTTTATAATCTTAATATGGTGACTTGCAGTGAGGACTTCAGAATGAAACGCCTGCAGTCCAGTTAGAGCAGCAGTAGGAGACCCAAATTTCACGGTTTCGTCGTTGAATCCACCCTTATATTAAAATTTGCAGTCAAAAAAAGAAAACCTACAAAGGGCCCAACAGCACTAATGAAGCTATTATTGCCAACGCAGAAAACAAAAACAGGGTAGCACAAGAGTCAAACTCCGCTTATTCAATTAAGCGCCAAAATAAACGCCAACGTAAATGCATCAACTTGGGGCAGGATCAAGAATATTGAAAGAAAAGTTGAGGGAACTAAAATGTAGAAATCGGAAGAAGGAGATCCATTTACAAACTGAGTGTGGGACTCACAATGTCCCGGATTACCGATCGAAAAGGAATGGAAGGACCTACTCCGAATTCGGATACTGAATTGAAGGAAGCTCATAAGCTTCCAGATTTCATAGCATTTAGCCTGTGAAAACGCAACAAGTGCACCGTCAGAAGTTCTTCGAACCAATTGTTGGAAGAATTGGTCTGCCGGTCCTGCGCTGGGTAAAGGTGATGGAATAAGTTGATGGTGACAGGTTAACCATCGTGAACGGAGACTTTAGGAGTATATAGAACCACGGTATAGAAAATTAATATACAAATGTAACGAAAGAAATTTGAAAGAAGGAATTTTTCCAATTTATTTACGGACTAAAGAAGTGTGGGAAAAGCAGGTCATCTTCACACAAGGACTATTAATTTTCACTAGACTTCTTCTAGTTTTCTTATCCAAGGTAGAACATGAAACTCCATATGCACTTATTTATCTTGTAACCTAATCACTACATTTAATAGTGTTTAACAGGGGGTTTCAGTGGGTAGCAATACGCTCAGTCCATAAATGGATTTCCTCCTTCCAATCTCTACATTTGAATTCGTTCAACAGTTCTTTTAATTTACAATTTTGCTTGCAAGTTTAAGAAGTAATTAAGGAATTATTTTGTACTGCGCTTTTAATTTTTAAACTTGCTGATAGGCACTTCATCAAACTTGGAATTTACTACTAAATGTACCGCTTAATACTAATCCTTGTAGATTTTTTATGGTCGTAAACTTGTCAAATTTAAAAATAAAGAGAAGGAGGAAAGATATAGTGTCCGTCTAACGCCATTATGTTCATTTGAGCTTTCATCCGAATCGACGATGAACTTATAAGAGGTAGTACGGACTGAGTGAGGCGCATTTAAATACCAATACCTCTTCGTCTTAATTAGTATGAGGAGACTTCTTCTCCTTACCCAAACCTAAACAAACCAATTAATATGCAAAGGAAATACCAACCAATACTAACCTGTGATAGTGTTCTGCGAGACATTCGTCCGCTAGCTATCACTTCTCATGAAATTCGTTCTATGGTATTTATCAACAGTTCTTTTAAT